>SJYC01018783.1:0-13226 GCA_006408675.1 Madoqua kirkii | reverse complement strand
TTCACTTTCATCAAGAGGATTTTTAGCTCCTCTTTACTTTCTGTCATAAGGGTGGTGTCATCTGCATACCTGAGGTTATTGATATTTCTCCCGGCCATCTTGATTCCAGCATGTGTTTCTTCCAATCCAGCGTTTCTCGTGATGTACTCTGCATATAAGTTAAATAAGCAGGGTGACAATATACAGCCTTGACGTACTCCTTTTCCTATTTGGAACCAGTCTGTTGTTCCAAAAGCCTTATATGTAGAGTACATCACGAGAAACGCTGGACTGGAAGAAGCACAAGCTGGAATCAAGATTGCCAGGAGAAATATCAATAACCTCAGATATGCAGATAACATCACCCTTATGGCAGAAAAGTGAAGAGGAGCTAAAAAGCCTCTTGATAAAAGTGAAAGAAGAGAGTGAAAAAGTTGGCTTAAAGCTCAACATTCAAAAAATGATGATCGTGGCATCTGGTCCCATCACTTCATGGGAAATAGATGGGGAAACAGTGGAAAGGCACCTGGTCCCATCATTTCATGGGAAATATGTGGGGAAACAATGGAAACAGTGTCAGACTTTATTTTGGGGGGCTCCAAAATCATTGCAGATGGTGACTGCAGCCATGAAATTAGAAGACGCTTACTCCTTGGAAGAAAAGTTATGACCAACCTAGACAGTATATTCAAAAGCAGAGACATTACTTTGCCGACTAAGGTCCGTCTAGTCAAGGCTATGGTTTTTTCTGTGGTCACATATGGATGTAAGAGTTGGACTGTGAGGGAGGCTGAGTGCTGAAGAATTGATGCTTTTGTACTGTGGTGTTAGGGTCGTTATTCTACCTAAAATCCCACTTTGGCTTGAAAGCTTCGTGCTTGTCTCCTTCCTCAGCTTTTCTTGATTTGGGGTTACAACTGAGATAAAGGGGCTTCCCAAACACATCATCCATGTACTGATCTGTTTAGGAATACATTTATAAAGATAAGCTCTTAGATTTGGAAGCTTCTAAGTGAACCCTCCTTCTTCACAGAATGGCTCGTCTGTGAATATGCTGGGCAGGTATGCGAGGTCCATCTCTCATGTGCCAAATGCAGCAGGTCCTCTCTGTGCCCCACCTGCAGCCCCTCATCCCTGCCATTTCAGTGCATCCTGCCTCCAGACTGCAAAGTGCTGGCTGGTACCTACATCTTTTTGTCAGAGGGCTCCACTGGAGAAGGGAATGGTTACCCACTTCAGTATCCTTGCCTGGAGAATCTCAGAAAGAAGAGAAAGAGGAGCCCGGTGGGTGACAGTCCATGGGGTCGTAAGAGTCAGACACGACTGATGACTAACCACACACACACAGCCCTGATCTCAGAGTCTCTTCTGCCTGAGCTTGAATAAGCTGTGGAAATAAACATCCCATTCCCCAGTAGCCCTGATTATTGAATGGAGCTAATCCCGTGGGCAGAGGAGCCTGGAAGGCTGCAGTCCATGGGGTCGCTAAGAGTTGGACACGACTGAGCGACTTCACTTTCACTTTCCACTTTCATGCATTGGAGAAGGAAATGGCAACTCACTCCAATGTTCTTGCCTGGAGAATCCCAGGGACAGGGGAGCCTGGTAGGCTGCCGTCTATGGAGTCGCACAGAGTTGGACACGACTGAAGTGACTTAGCAGCAGCAATGTATTAATATAAATATAAATATCCCAGCTCCCTCATTTATTTATCGCAATTTATTTTTATTGAGATATTACTAACAAAACATAAAGTTACCAACCAATGTTACAAGCACAGAGGAAATGTTCAGTGTATATCTGATAAATGGATTACTTAACTGGATATATCTAGTGTTCAGTTTGGTTCTCCCAGAAGCAGATCCTAAAGCAGGATTTGAACCAAGATCTTTCTTTGAGACAGGATTCTAGGAAACAGGGGGGCAGGGAGGGGGGTGAGAAGTAGGAGAATGAGATCAGAAAATAAAAACAGCCAATTATCTACCCATCAGCACTGTGGTTGGGGCCTCCCTGGTGGCTCCGGGGTGAAGAATCTGCCTATAATGCAGGAGTCGCAGGATCAGGTTCAGTCCCTGAGTCTGGAAGATTCCCATGGAGAAGGAAATGGCAATCCACTCCAGTATGCTTGCCTGGGAATCTAATGGACAGAGGAGCCTGTTGGGCTACAGTCCACGGCGGTCACAAGAGTCAGACATGACTTAGCAAATAAACCACCATCACCACACCACTGTGGGCAGCAAGCTTCATCCTCCTGGGGAAATCTGAGAACCAGTGCTGGACATGTGCCTTGAAATTACACACCCAGAAATGAGTGACCACTTACTATATGATTCCATCTAT
The DNA here is from genome assembly GCA_006408675.1 of Madoqua kirkii. Taxonomy (NCBI): domain Eukaryota; kingdom Metazoa; phylum Chordata; class Mammalia; order Artiodactyla; family Bovidae; genus Madoqua; species Madoqua kirkii. Next base: position 10,907 of record SJYC01018783.1, on the reverse strand, counting down.
CTGAAATGTCTGAAATAGGCCAGTTCATAGAGACAGAAAGTAGATGAGTGGTTGCCAGGGGAGCAGGGAGGGGAAGGTTGGGCATAATTGCTTAAAGGTATGGGGTTTCTATTGTCACCTCCTCCAGTGTGCCTCATTTCCTGAGCTGATTGGCCCGAGATTCCACCCTTCCTGGAGCTGCATGCATGGGGTGATGGGAGAGAGAGGGATCTAGAGATGGATCAGGGGTCAGAGGCAGGGGTCAGGGGTCAAGGAGTTCTCAGCCTAGAGTTTCCAGCCATGTTTGTTGGGCTTGCCTGGCTGTTCTCCTACTTCCTTTAAGTCAGCTTGCGCCCCTTCCTTTCACAGCTGTTGATCCTTGACAAGCATCTTGCTCTACAAACTCTGCCAGGATGCTCTCCGGGAGGACTCAGCCTCTGACAGCAAAGAAGGAGGAAGGCTTTTTGTCTTGTGTGATGGTCCTACAAGGCCTCTCCTCTGACCGGGGGAGGTGATGTTCTTGGGAACCTGACAGAGATAGATTCTACATCCAGTGAGCAAGAACAGCTTTGGAGTCTTCATGGAAGGAGCCACAGGTAAGTCGGCCTTTGGGAAATTCTAAAAGTCTGAGAACAACTCTGGGTGGGGGTGGGGCACAGAAGGGCTGTTGATTATTTGTGATGAGCGTCAACGTCTTGGAGGATGTCTTTAAAATACATTTTATTCTTTTTTTCTAAATTTGTCTCATATATAACATTTGTATATACCAATTTAAATTAACCATTCTAGTAATGTGTCTGTTTGGATTTATATATTTTTTCATCCCTGGATTCCCCCTGGGAATGTGAGCAAATGTGAAATGGAGGAAAATATTAGATTACATACTGCTGGCATTTAAAATTTTATGTCCTGTCTGGGTTGCAGACTTTAAAAATAATAATTAGAGACTACTCCAGTGGGTACTTTGAAAAGCACTAAAATATTAAGTAACTCGTATGTTTAACTTATATTAGCTGGAGCAGAGGCAGCTACATTTCTCTGCTGTTGCTGTAGGGAGTCTGGTCTAGTCTAGTCTGTCCTTAAAGTACAGACATAGGAACACTTTTCCATGCTGCAGAGTCCGGTTTTCACTACAGATACCATGGAGTACATGGGCAACCGCTGTAGGCCTAGAAGCCTAGGGATGGGAGCGGACCTTAAGGCGATGGTGCAGTACCTCACGCAGCCCACGGGGGCGCTGCAGGAGCTCCCCATCCAGCACAGCTCCTAGACATTCTCTTGGTTGTTGTTTAGTCGCTGGGTCCTGTCAGATTCTTTTGTGACCCACCCTGGACTGTAGCCCGCCAAGCTCCTCCGGTTGCCATTCCCACCCCCGCCCCCTGCCCCGCCTCCCTCCCTAGGTTCCCTGACCCAAGCGCTTCCTGCCTTGGGGACCTGTCTCAGGAGGCCATCATGGAACCGTGGACTATTTCTGTTTCTTGTAGACCAGAAAAATATCCAGCACCCATCCTGCCTCTTGAGAGTGAGGCCTGAGATCCTAACTTTAGATCTTTTCACAGAATTTCAGAGGAGAGAAATAAAAGTACATTAAAAGTCCCCTGACACAGAGCGAAATGTTTTGAATTTGTGAAAGTGAAAGCAGTTCTGTTTATGTGAAGTTCTAGAGAACACGAAACTAATGTAGGGTGATAAAAAGAGCAATGGTTGCCTCTGGGGTGTGTGTGGTGGTTGACTGGAAAGGGGCCTGAGGATCTTTTTATAGAGAGAAGAAAATAAAATGTTCTATTTATTAATGAGGTGAAGATGTATGTTTGTCAAAACATTGAACAATGTATTTAAAATCTATTTTATGTAAATTCAAAAAGGAAACAAGGTGACAATTCAAAAATGAAAAATGACTCTAAAACCAATTTGGGAAGGATTTATGTTTCACAGTTGCTGGGTTTTGGTTGTCTGACTTAACTAGAACAGTTGCAGGAAAGGACCGAACTATCATCAGCATACAGCTCTGCTAAGAGATACACAAACATTTTTCATCCACAGTTAATTATTCCTTGTTAGGAATCCAGAATCATGTGTGAAATGTAAAGCTCTTTAAACAGAAAAAAAGTTTTACAATAATTAAAGTTAGCTAGGTGAAATTTGGTGTATGTTTCTTTAGCTCTTGTCTTCAGCTGACACCCAATATTTCTACCTCCAGAGTGGCCATGTCACTCTGTTCTGTTTGACCATGTTAAACATGCACCAGTTAGTGTGCATACTCTTGACAGGTGAGGGAAGATCACTCTGAAAGCAACCATCACGTGACCCCTGGGGTGGTAAGAGGCTGGTAAGGTGATAAACTCTAAAATGGGATTGGATGATGTAACACTGTGGAGAATGCCAAGTGCTGGCCAGATCAGAACATCCTTGGGTATGAAGGCCAGAAAACCTCAGGACACAGGATGAAAAGTTCAATTTGAATATCAGATAAGCAACAAACAATTTTTTAGTGTAAGTATGCATGGAGATACCTATATATCTCCCTGCATATGTCATGTATATATATATATATGTATATATGTATATGGGACATAACTGCAAAAATATACAAAATTTTACATTTTTATCTGAAATGTAACTGGTGTTCTCTTATTTTTATTTGCTAAATCTGCAACTGTGATTGGGGTGTGCAGGGCAGGGTTTGGGGTTTGTTTTTTTGTTCACTGAAAATCAGGCACAAATAATGAGCCTGTGGTTATCAAACCATAGCTTGCATTAAAATCACCTGCAGAGCTTGTTAAAACAATTGAGTCCAAGTTTCTGATTCAGTAGGTCTGGGTAAGGTCCTGAAAATTTGCATTTTTAATGTTCCCAAGCGTTGCTGATTCTGTTGATTCCAGGTATTGTTTGAAAACTAATGATTGGCGTCAATGCACTGCAGATGTATGTATAAGAATTGCTAGAAATGTGGCATTAATGTGTCCTAGTATCCTGTCCATTGCCATTCTGCATAACACATTAAACTATGCATCATTAATGAAGGACAACATTCAGACATAATGTATTGTCATGTCATTTCAATAAATCACTTATATATGGTTGCCTTCATTGCCAGGCATTATGGCTACTCTACAGGTCAGTTATTTGCCTCTGTAGTGAATGAGTTTCCTTTTTAAAAATTATAAAATGTATTTTTAGTTGAAGGATGATTGCTTTAGAATATTGGTTTGGTTTCTGCCATACATCAATATGGATTAACCATAGATATACATATTTCTCTTCTCTTTTGAAGCTCTCTTCCACCCTGGATTGCCTTTTAATGAGTGTGGAATGAAAATTCCATACTAAAATGAGAATAAATTGAAAATTTGATAAACTCATAAGATAGTAATATCAGAGAACCTTTGTTAAATTACATACCAAATATTTAACAAGGTGACACACTCAGGAATTATTTACATTTTATTAAACACCTCCACAATTTCCATACCCAATTATATACATATAGCCTTGATACAACTTTAGGAGTTTTGAAGTACCCAGATACGCATTTCCACACCATGACTTTTTCCAGGAACCTGATTTCTTGGAGGGAAATGGTGGGATTTGCTTGCACTTTTCATGGAAATGGACATATTAAAATGTTTTAAAATTACCTTAAAGCTGACATTTTAAATTTCTACCATCAAGATTATTGCATTTTATTTTTTACTCTTCTGTTTATTGACCCATTAAAATTGATTTGGTCTCCCTGTTGTGAGGGAGAGAAGTACATAGAGGGGAAAAAAGTATACTAGCATATTTTATTAGGTGTCCAAATCATTTGGCCATGTTTTAAGAGATTGATCTACTACAAATACGCATAAAATATAAACATATAAATATTAAAATACATGTTAGAAATAGAACTGAAGTACGTGTGGGTAAAATATATTTAGGATTTGCTTTAAAATGATACAACAAGAAAACAGTCAGAGGAGGAAAGATGAAATGTTTGGCAAAAGAAAGTGGTGATAGTTGTTGAAACTGAATGATGGGTTGAAGTTTATGATGTTATAGTACCTTTGTGTGTTTAGCATTTTTTATAAATTAAAAAAATCTGAGGGCCTGGCTTATATTCTCTGCTTTGCCACTAATTGGACAAGACACCATACTCAAATCACTTAAATATTTTCTCACTTTTTTATAAATGATCATATTCCAATTAATCTGTGTGTAATTATGAACTAGGCTTCTTGCATAAGTAGCATTCTGATGTTACTATCTGAATTGCCAGGGATGTTGTCAGATTCCTAGAAAGTATAATGTGCTTTATAAAACTAAAACCAGTTTTCAAGTATTATCACGAAATTCATTGTTGAGATTCTTTGAGTGTAAATGCACAGATATATTTAGTAAATGTTCTAGAGACTATTTTTTTCCATGTTGAAGAATAGTTGTTGATGTTGGGTGGCTGCTGATGTAGCACTTGGTCAGATTCCTATGTGAGACTAGGACAGGGGAAAAAAGTAATGTTACACACACATCTTGGCTCTTTCCCTGTTTCTGAGGTACAAGCAATGCAATCTTTAAGATTTCTAAACACCATCTGTATCTACTACAAGGTAATATAATTTAACTCCCCCAAAGGCAGGTAAATGGCACCCCACTCCAGTACTCTTGCCTGGGAAATCCCATAGATGGAGGAGCCTGGTAGGCTGCAGTCCATGGGGTCGCTAAGAGTTGGACACGACTGAGCGAGCAACTTCACTTTCACTTTTAACTTTCATGCATTGGAGAGGGAAATGGCAACTCACTCCAATATTCTTGCCTAGAGAATCCCAGGGATGAGGGAGCCTGGTGGGCTTCTGTCTATGGGGTCGCACAGAGTCAGACACAACTGAAGCGACTTAGTAGTAGTAGTAAAGAAAGGTAAATGTGGAAGGAAAAGCTTACAAGTTAAGAATACACAAGTTTGTCTGTTGCTGTTTATGCACAAGCATAAATGATTTAGAAAATTTGGAATATGGGCCAGGCATGGCTGTATGGTGTACTATCAGACTAGGGGACATGATGTACCCCTTTCTTATTTGTGGACTTGTAGCCTTGACAAAGTTCAGGACCAGAGATGACCTGTGGCCTGAAGGTCTGGGGATGGAGTATGTGACTGCGTGCCTGGCCATCAGTGGAGTGGTTTACTGCATATTCTTGACCCACACTGCAGATGCAGGAACAGTGAGACAACTGCAAACCAGAATGAGAGTGAGCCTTGCACTCAGTGGAGTCAGGAGGACACAGAGACCATGTGATAAGTGCAGGCTGTACTTCCCTCCTGTTTTGTTGTTCAGTTGCTAAGTCATATCCGACTGTTTGCAACCCCATGGACTGTTGCATGCCAGGCTTCCCTGTCCTTCACTACCTTCTGGAGTTTGCTCAGACTCATGTTCATTGAGTCAGTGATGCTATCTAACTAACTATCTAATCCATTCCACTCTCTTTTCCTCCTGCTGTCAATCTTTCCCAGCATCAGGGTCTTTTCCAATGAGTTAGCTCTTCACATCAGGTGGCCAAAGTATAAGAGATTCAGCATCAGTTCTTTTAGTGAATATTGATTTCCTTTAAGATTGACTGGTTTGCTCTCCTTGCTGTCCAAGGGACTCTCAAGAGTCTTCTCCAATACCACAGATCAAAAACATCAATTCTTTGGTGTTCAGCCTTCTTTATGGTCCAACTCTTATATCTGTGCATGACTACTGGAAAAACCATAGCTTTGAACATAAGGACCTTTGTTGGAAAGTGATGTCTCTTCTTTTTAATGTGCTGTCTAGGTTGGTCATAGCTGTTCTTCCAAGGAGCAAGCGTCTTTTAATTTCATGGCTGCAGTTGTTGTCCTCAGTGATTTTGGAGCTCAAGAAAATAGAATCTGTGACTGCTTCCACTTTCCCCCCTTCTATTTGCCTTGAAGTGATGGGACCAGTTGCCATTTTGAATGTTGAGTTTCAAGCCTTTTTCACTCTTTTCTTTGACCTTCATCAAAGTTACCCACTGAATCACTAGAAATTCTTTCCCATGGTAATTGAGGGATTATTCCCTGCCAGAAGATGCATTCTGTGCAAAGAGGGCTGAAATCCTTTCATCATGTGGTTTATTTGCATTAACTGTATGTCCTCTGTTATGGACTGAATATGTGTGTTTCCACCCTCTACAGATTCATATGTTGAAGCCCTAACTCCCAGTGTGGATGTATTTGGTGATGGAGCCTCTGAGGAAGCAATTAAGGTTAAATGAGGTCACAGGGGTGTGGCCCTGTGTCCTTATGAAAAGAGATACCAGAGTGTTCACTCTCTGTCTCTTTCCCCCACCTCGTGTGTGCTTGCATGTTATACTGATTCAGTTTTGTCCAACTCTTTGTGACCCTATGGACTATAACCCACCAAGCTACCGTGCATCAAAGAAAGGCCAGGAACTGTGGTCTTGGAATCCAGGCTCTGGATCTGTGAAAAAATGGATGCTATTTGAGTCAACCAGTCTGCACTATTTTGCTATGGTTGCAAGAGCTGACTAATAACCTTTCAAAAGACAGATAAGAGCACTTCCTTCCAGAGCACTTCCTTCAGGGACAGAAGAGTTTGTCTTTTCAGAAAGAGGAATGGAGAGAGATCTAGAGGTAGAGACTTATCTGGAAAGGCAGGCCATAGGTGGGTGCTTCAGCTGGGGCTCATGGTAGTGATGGTGGTGGGATTTCTTGAGCAGTGGGAGGCAACAGAGGGAGCTGGATATCTAAAGGAGATAGATGTTGCCAAGAGGAGGCACTGTTGATAACTTTATACCTTCTTGATTTGTTTCGGAATCATTTGGGCAGGAGGCACAGAGTAGTTGCTCAATAAACCTTTGGGTAACTACATCAATTCCTTTAAGGCATGGATTTGCTCTGGCATGATTGCTTATTTTTCACACATGCAGAATGGTAAATGTATCCAGAAACTAGTTTAGTCTTGTTAGTTTAGGCTTTTAAGAATAAAATCTTTATTATCCCCAGGAATACCAAACAGGGAGATTTCTTCTCAGCAAAGCCTGTATTTAAATCATTTCCTCCTTGTTTTTTAGATGAGATAGTTACTGAAACGTTTTTCTTCTAAGTTGACTTGCATTGTCAACAGTGTGCTATACAAAAAAAAAAAAAAGAATTTACTTTGGCTAAACAAGGTGACAAGTAGCTTGATTATGATAAAAGTAGATCAAGGTGAAATCCTAAACACCATTTACCCATAATCGATGAGGACCTCTGCAAGCTTTGATCACCACCCCCACCCCTTGTTCCAGTAAAATTTGCCTTCATCTCCTACCTTGTGTATTTACATATTTGTAAAAATTAGAAACTGTTGCTTGGTATGAATGATATGAAGCTTAGGTCCTTTGTAATATGTGCTTATTGCACAGAAAAATATTAAAGGAAGACTCCTCTGGAGTATGACTAAGAGACCCAGTCAGAATCTTCTCTTTTTCTAAATATAAAGCCAAACATACTTCTTGTCTCACTGCGCCTCTCTTTATGAGAGTAGTTACATTTGGAATTTTGAAGACACTTTATTCCATGGTATTCTCATGCCATTTTCATTAACATTTTGGAAATACAATCTAACTTTGAACTAAAAGCCACTGATTAAAATCTCCAAGTAATATTATGCAGCAAATAATGCCTGGGTTAAATATAAAAGCAGAGTAACTATGGAAAACTGAGCCATTCTTCTCATATGCAACCCCAAAAGAGTTTTAATAAAATGTTTTGTATGGCACCAGAAATTGGTGCTGGCTGATCAAACAGGAAAGGAGTTTATTGTATAAATATTTATGGGAGAACAGGCTCACAGCTAAGAATCTGGGGATGATGTCCAACTACAGGCTGCAGAACAGGCCTGCTGAGTTTAACCATAACCGTCACTAGCTGCACCCACCCCACCACCGTTTCTGTAGTGTGAGTTTGGCTGCTATTTTTTTTTTTTTTAAATTATTTTATTGAAGTATACCTGACTTTTGTATACTGTTCATGGGGTTCTCAAGGCAAGAATACTGAAGTGGCTTGCCATTCCCTTCTCCAGTGGACCACGTTCTGTCAGCCCTCTCCACCATGACCCGCCCGTCTTGGGTTGCCCCACAGGCATGGCTTGGTTTCATTCAGTTAGACAAGGCTGTGGTCCTAGTGTGATTAGATTGACTAGTTTTCTGTGAGTATGGTTTCAGTGTGTCTGCCCTCTGATGCCCTTTTGAAACACCTACCATTTTACTTGGGTTTCTATTACCTTGGTCCGTCTAGTTGGCTATGGTTTTTCCTGTGGTCATGTATGGATGTGAGAGTTGGACTGTGAAGAAGGCTGAGCACTGAAGAATTGATGCTTTTGAACTGTGGTATTGGAGAAGACTCTTGAGAGTCGCTTGGACTGCAAGGAGATCCAACCAGTCCATTCTAAAGGAGATCAGCCCTGGGATTTCTTTGGAAGGAATGATGCTGAAGCTGAAACTCCAGTACTTTGGCCACCTCATGCAGGGTTAAAAAAAAAAAAAAGAATTTACTTTGGCTAAACAAGGTGACAAGTAGCTTGATTATGATAAAAGTAGATCAAGGTGAAATCCTAAACACCATTTACCCATAATCGATGAGGACCTCTGCAAGCTTTGATCACCACCCCCACCCCTTGTTCCAGTAAAATTTGCCTTCATCTCCTACCTTGTGTATTTACATATTTGTAAAAATTAGAAACTGTTGCTTGGTATGAATGATATGAAGCTTAGGTCCTTTGTAATATGTGCTTATTGCACAGAAAAATATTAAAGGAAGACTCCTCTGGAGTATGACTAAGAGACCCAGTCAGAATCTTCTCTTTTTCTAAATATAAAGCCAAACATACTTCTTGTCTCACTGCGCCTCTCTTTATGAGAGTAGTTACATTTGGAATTTTGAAGACACTTTATTCCATGGTATTCTCATGCCATTTTCATTAACATTTTGGAAATACAATCTAACTTTGAACTAAAAGCCACTGATTAAAATCTCCAAGTAATATTATGCAGCAAATAATGCCTGGGTTAAATATAAAAGCAGAGTAACTATGGAAAACTGAGCCATTCTTCTCATATGCAACCCCAAAAGAGTTTTAATAAAATGTTTTGTATGGCACCAGAAATTGGTGCTGGCTGATCAAACAGGAAAGGAGTTTATTGTATAAATATTTATGGGAGAACAGGCTCACAGCTAAGAATCTGGGGATGATGTCCAACTACAGGCTGCAGAACAGGCCTGCTGAGTTTAACCATAACCGTCACTAGCTGCACCCACCCCACCACCGTTTCTGTAGTGTGAGTTTGGCTGCTATTTTTTTTTTTTTTAAATTATTTTATTGAAGTATACCTGACTTTTGTATACTGTTCATGGGGTTCTCAAGGCAAGAATACTGAAGTGGCTTGCCATTCCCTTCTCCAGTGGACCACGTTCTGTCAGCCCTCTCCACCATGACCCGCCCGTCTTGGGTTGCCCCACAGGCATGGCTTGGTTTCATTCAGTTAGACAAGGCTGTGGTCCTAGTGTGATTAGATTGACTAGTTTTCTGTGAGTATGGTTTCAGTGTGTCTGCCCTCTGATGCCCTTTTGAAACACCTACCATTTTACTTGGGTTTCTATTACCTTGGTCCGTCTAGTTGGCTATGGTTTTTCCTGTGGTCATGTATGGATGTGAGAGTTGGACTGTGAAGAAGGCTGAGCACTGAAGAATTGATGCTTTTGAACTGTGGTATTGGAGAAGACTCTTGAGAGTCGCTTGGACTGCAAGGAGATCCAACCAGTCCATTCTAAAGGAGATCAGCCCTGGGATTTCTTTGGAAGGAATGATGCTGAAGCTGAAACTCCAGTACTTTGGCCACCTCATGCAGGGTTGACTCATTGGAAAAGACTCTGATGCTGGGAGGGATTGGGGGCAGGAGGAGAAGGGGACAATGGAGGATGAGATGGCTGGATGACATCACGGACTCGATGGACGTGAGTCTGAGTGACCTCCGGGAGATGGTGATGGACAGGGAGGCCTGGCGTACTGCAATTCATGGGGTCGCAAAGAGTCGGACATGACTGAGCGACTGAACTGATACCTGACTTACAATGTGTTTAATTTTGGCTGTACAGCAAAGTGACCTAGTTATACACATATAATTTTTCCATTATGGTTTATTATAGGATATTGAATATAGTTCCCTGTGCCATACAGTAGGGCCTTGTTGTTTATCCATCCGTATATAAAACTTATATCTGCTAACCTCAACCTCTCACTTAGTCTCTCCCTCAACCCCCTCCCCCTTGGCAACCACAATTCTGTTCTCTATGTCTGTGAGTTTGTTTCTGTTTTGTAGATAAGTTCATTTGTGTCATATTTTAAATTTCACATATAAGTGATGATAAAAGGTATTTGTTTTTCTCTTTTTTGAGTTCACTTAGTATGATAATCTCTAGGTCCATCCATGTTGCTACAGTTCAGTTCAATTGCTTAGTCATGTCTGACTCTTTGCAACCCCACGGACCACAGCATGCCAGGCTACCATGTCCATCACCAGTTCCTGGAATTTACCCAAACTCATCTCCATTGAGTCAGTAATGCCATTCAACCATTTCATCCTCTGTTGTCCCTTGCTCATTCTGCCTTCGATCTTTCCCAGCATCAAGTGGCCAAAGTACTAGAGTTTCAGTACTAGAGTTTCAGTCCTTCCAATGAACGTTCAGTCCATCCAATGAACAATTCAACAACATTTCCTTTAGGACGGACTGGTTGGATCTCCTTGCAGTCCAAGGGACTCTCAAGAGTCCCCTCTAACACCACAGTTAAAAGCATCAATTCTTCGGCACTCAGCTTTCTTTATAGTCCAACTCTCACATCTGTACCTGACTACTGGAAAAATCATAGCTTTGACAAGATCGACCTTTGTTT
>SJYC01018782.1:0-12349 GCA_006408675.1 Madoqua kirkii | reverse complement strand
TAAACAGCAGCAGGGCATACCAAAGAGAAAAAAAGCACAGTTTTTTGTGCTGTACCCTAAGGATGAATTTAGAGAAGCAAAAGAGTGAATAGGATAGGGGGAATGTACTGCAGACCAAAGAATGCAGAGAAGGGAAAGAGAAATTTCGCAGAAATGACCAAGTATCAGAAAGTCCTCAGGGAGAGCGTAATGCAAAATACAAACAAAAATAATGGTCACAAATACTAGCTATACTGGTACTACAACCACAACAAAGAAACATTTAGACCATGCCTGTAATATGCACTACTTCCTAAACACAGTGGGACTGAGTAACAAGTTTCAGAGCCACAGCTAAGAGATGACACAAAAGTTAAAGCAGGTGTGACTGACTTCCAGAATCTAGTCTCGTAGCGATTCACAATGTAAAATTGTGCATGACAGTGCTATCATATTAAGATACTGGGGTATTGAATGGGGGCTTCCCTGGTGGCTCAGATGGTAAAGAATCTGCCTCCAACACAGGAGATGTGAGTTTGATCCCTGGGTTGGTAAGATCCCCAAAGAAGGGAATGGCAACTCACTCCAGTATTCTTGCCTGGAGAATTCAATGGAGCCTGGCAGGAACGACTGAGCGACTAACATTTCAGTTCACTTCACTTTCACATCACAGAGCAGGGTGTAAATGCATGAGTGGGTACCAAATGAGAAAATGAGATCCAGGAGGCCAGAGAGGAAGGCACTAAGGACAGTGGGGTAGCATCGACACAGTAAGCGCTTCATGCCTAGTAAAACCTTTAGGTGGGAGAAGCAGTTTTTAAAAGAGTCATTTCAAATCTGGAATTACTGAAACATCTTCTGTAAAGATGTTCCTAGGTTTGCCCAGAGTGGAACTGCTGCTCTCAAACAACATGATTTTTGTTTAAATTTGCAGTAAAACACGCAGTCAGGGATTATCTGAGTCAGCAGTAACATTTAATATTCTTACATTCCTCTTAAAGTTTTCAAAGAAGTGTTGCACACATAATACCATTTGGTTCTTAAAAATTCTGTGAAGAAGTTATTGATGGTTCAAGTCTTTTTCGAAGAAAAGAAATCATCTCAGTGAGGCCCAGTGGTAGAAAAAGCCTCAGCCAGGCATTAGACAGATATGGTTTCATATCTGGGCACAGCCTGACAGTCACTAGTTCGTTACACTGGATGAGTTATTAACTTTCCTGGACCCCAAGGTCCTATATGCAAAAAAATGATTATGGTTTATAGTTTGCCATGTTTCTTATTAATATCATGTAAGGTAATTGTTTGCTGTTTAGTCACTAAATCGTGTCCAACTCTTTGAGATCCCATGGACTGTAGCCCGCCAGACTCACAAAAAGATAAAGCTCAATCTGGCTTGCCACAGTTTTAGAGGTTTCATTTTTGGCCAACCAGAATGACTGAGAATCATGACTGGAAATAAGCAAAATTGTGCCCCAAAACTGTCATGAAGTTGTCTGGTTGTAGCCCAATCTTTAGGCTGAGAAAACCTCCTCAAACCCACTCTCCCACAGTCCTAATTGAAGCCCATTCCCAACATTTCCTAGCAGACCTTGTGCATGTCGCAGGGGATGAAGGGCAACTCTTAGGAGAGGTGGCTTGCTGCTGCGGCCCTCAATCTTTGTGCTGGCACCATTGCATTGAGAAATGTCCTTTTGAGAAATTGGTGCCTGGCTGGCTTGTGTTTTTGGTCACAGCTAATAATCCACTGAAGGTACATTATTTGAGAACCTACTATGTACAAGTTCTGTGCTTTGTTCTCTTCTAAATCCTGCCCAACTTGCAAAGGAGGGAGGAAGAAACAGACACTACAGGGACTTTCCACACTGAAGGAAGTTCTGTGTAGAATATAAGACAACCAGTATCTTGTTAACTGGTGAAATGTGTGTTTCCCTGATTAGAAGACTTAGGCATGAATTCTACCTGAATGCTCTCTTATTATGCTCAAGGGGACCATTTTCTTCAAAGAGATGTGTTGGTGAATCAGCACATACAGATTCACTTTATTTTCGGCTCTTGGGAATTCAAGAAACAGATTTTTTCCTGGAAAATTTCCAAGGCAATGCTTGGAATTTCTTGAATAAAAAAATAGTGGGGGGACACATGTGTGTGTTCTTATTTTATAAATCTATTTTATCCACTACCTATTTAATCCATCTCATTTTTAAAAGTAAGTATGAAAATTGATCAGCCAGTTTTTCACCTGTTTGTTTAAGCCAACTTGTCCTTTGATGTCAGGAATTTATAAGAAGTAAAATACACAGAATGAGAATTTTGACATATCTGTCACGTATCACTTCAACTTCAATGAAGAAAATGTATTCTTTGCAATAAGTTCTATTTATACATACTGCATATTATTCAGGAGTATTCTTGGGAGTACTTCCCTGGTGGTTCAGTAATAAAAAATCCACCTGCCAATTCAGGAGACGTGGGTTCAATCCCTGGGTCAGGAATATCCCCTGGAGAAGGAAATGGCAAACCCACTGAAGTATTCTTTCCTGAGAAATCCCATGGACAGAGGATCCTGGTGGGATATAGTCCATGGGGTTGCCAAGAGTCAGACAAGACTTAGCAACTAAACAACATCAACAACATTCTTGGAAAATATGTGTTTCCCTGTGTTTCCCTGTGTTGTTTTCACTTTTGGTAGGATACTTGCACAGCTGGCTCCCGCAGGTAATACTTCCTGAGGGATAACGACAGAACAATAGACATTATCCTGGTGGCAGTTACAATGAGAAGCATATTAATTTCCAGTATGGGCTTTAGGCGCACAGGCTTTAGTAGTTGCAGCTCACGGGGGCTAGAGCGCTGGCTCATTGGTTGTGGCACACAGGCTAATTTGCTCCTTAGTATGTAGGATCTTGGAGAAGGCAATGGCACCCCACTCCAGTACTCTTGCCTGGAAAATCCCACCAACGGAGGAGCCTGGTGGGCTGCAGTCCATGGGGTCGCACAGAGTCAGACACGACTTCACTTTCAGTTTTCACTTTCATGCATTGCAGAAGAAATGGCAACCCGCCGCCCCCCGCCCCCGCCCAGTGTTCTTGCCTGGAGAATCCCAGGGACGGGGAGCCTGGTGGGCTGCCGTCTATGGGGTTGCACAGAGTTGGACACGACTGAAGCGACTTAACAGCATGTAGGATCTGCCCAGACCAGGGACTGAACCCATGTCCCTTGCATTGGCAAGCAAATTCTTAACTACTAACCACAGGGAAATCCTCTTGTTAAATTTCAATTGTTTATATGTTCAGGATCACAGCTATTTGGTTGGTTATATATGCTGCAAATGCTTTTTCATATTCAATAAGCTTGCCATGTCTCTGTCTTGATAATTAAATTTGATTAATAGAAACACCTTATTTTAATGTGCTTGATTAATTTTCCCATTTTGTTCAGTAATTTTGTTCAACAATATCTCCTTATCATGAGATTCTAAAAATATTCTCCTATATTATTCTTGAAAAATTGTATTACTTTGCTTTTCACCCTGGGTTCTGTAATTGATTTTTTTGAGTGAGGTAGAGGTCCACATGGATGATTGACTATTTCAACACTATTTATTAAAGAGAATTATTCTCTCTCAACTGCCCTGCCATCCACTTGTCATAAATTCAGTGTCTCTATATTAAGTGACCTTGTACTTGGGCCTTCTGCCCTTTTCTATTCTTTTGTTTGTCTATCCATACACCAATAATAGATTGGTCCACTTTTAAAGAACACTGCTATCTAGTGGAACAATTTCTCTCATTCTGTTTTTCTTTGGCTTAATTTATTCTTGGCTGTGTATTTCCCCATGTACTTTCCTATTAGTTGGTCAAGATATACAAAGAAATTTGAAATATTAGTTAGGATTGCATTGAAGTTATAGTTTGTTGATAATTAATGTCCCTAAAATACTCCTCTTTCAGTCCAGGAAGGTTGCATATTTCTCAATTTATTTAGGTCATTTAAATTTTTCCTTAAAAACATTTATAATGTTCTACACAGAAAATCTGCCCAACTTTTATAAAATTTACTCATAGGTATATAATATTTTCAATGTTCTTGAAAATGATATTTGATAGTTTTGTATTTGTTAATAGACCCTGATGCTGGGAAAGATTGAAGGCAGGAAGAGAAGGGGACAACAGAGGATGAAATGGTTGGATGGCACCACTGACTCAGTTAACATAAGTTCGAGCAAGTTCTGAGAGTTGGTGATAGATGGGAAGCCTAGCTGGCTGCAGTCCATGGAGTCAAAGAGTGGGATGAGACTTAGTCCTACTGAACAACAACAGCAATAGTACTAATACAGTTGAGTTTTACATTGATCATGAGCCCATATAGCTAAACTGACCTATATAATAATTTGTCAGTTTATATAGTTTTCCTCTGTGTCCAATCATATCATTTGTGAATAATCTACGGAGTTAGTCTCACTTGAGTTTCAGATTAACCAGTCCTCCAGACTGCTAAGTCTGGCCAAGATCTCTGACACCCAGTGAGTTTCCCAGAACCAACCACAGGTTTCAAAATTTGGTAGAAGGACTCAGAACTCATTGAAAGCTATTATGTGCATGCTTAATCACTCAGCCATGTCCAACTCTTTGCAACCTTTTGGACTATAGCCCACCAGGCTCCCCGTCTATGGGATTTCCCAGGCAAAAATACTGGACTGGATTGCCATTTCCTCTTCCTGGGGATCTTTCTGACCCAGGGATTGAACCTATGTCTCCTGCCTTGGCAGGTGGATTCTCATCGGGGAAGTCCCCCTGAAAGCTATGACACTGATAGTCATATTTATTAAAGTTAGGGATACAAATTAGAACCCTTCAAGGAAAGGACACAGTGGGTCAAGGTCTGAGAAGGTGTGGAGCTTCTGGTTGTCCTCTCCCTGTGGAGCCATGAATGATATTACCTCTTCCTGGCCATGAGTGGTGACACATACAGCATATTCCTGCCAACCATGGGGCTCACCTGAGCTTCTGTGTCCAAAACTTTTGCTAGGACTTCATTGCCTAGGCATGATTGAATCATTGACCATGCTATTGGACTCAGTCCTCAGCCCCCTCTCCCCAGAGATTCAGCTGATATTACTTGGCCCAATGAGCCCCTCAAGAATCATCTCATTAGCACAAACTATGATGTGACATCTGGCTCATTATGAATAATAAAGACACTCTAGCACTCACTTCAAGTGTATAGAAGTTACCTCCCAAGCATCTGGGCAAAGGCCAGACCTGTCTTTGGAAGACAAATTCTTCTATGTGATTTTTTTCTTTCTTCTTTATCTTTATTCATGTTTATTTCCTTTTCTTGATACATTGCACAGGATTCCAGCGTATTCTAAGACAGTAGTGCTAACCGTGGGTACTAGGGTTTTGTTTCTGATCTTCAAGTAGATGTTTTCAATATCACCATTAAGACATCCTATATCATATTAGAAAACTTTTCTTCTATTCCCAGTTTGTTAAAAATGGAGATTTTGTCAACAAAGTAGAACTTTACTTTGTTTGCATCTGATATTTGTATAGTTCTCTTTGGTCTGTAAATGTAGCTAATTACATCAGTTTTTTAGTGTCAAAAACATATGCATTGGTGGAACAAACACAGTTTGGTTATGATTCATCCTTTTAAAATGTTATTAAATTCTATTAGCTGATTTTCCATTTTACTCATGAATAAAATTTTTATGGATTAAAAAAATTCATTTAATGTCCCTGTTGGGTTTTGGAGACAGAGTTCTACTGGCTTCAAAATGCAAGTTTGGGCATGCTCCCTTTAAAAAAATTTTCTCAGCGAGTTTATGTATTATTAGATGGGCTTCCCAGATGGCTCAGCGGTAATGAATCCAGCCAAGCAGGAGGTTTGATCCCTGGGTTGGGAGGAGGAAATGACAACCCACTCCAGTATTCTGCCTGGGAAATCTCATGGACAGATGAGCCTGGTGAGCTACAGTTCATGGAGTTGCAAAAGAGTTGGACACGACTTAGTGACCAAACAATAACAATACACCAATAACATGTATTATTGGTACTATACGATCCTGAAATGTTTGGTAGAATTCCCTAGGTGAAATGATTTGGACCAAATTTCAATTATGACATGCAATGTCTTTAATCATAATAGGAACATGGACTTCTTCTTTCCTTTTATATTACTTCTGTTAATGCTTTAATAAACATATTTGTTATTTTTAAGTCTCTAATGCATTCTTAAAAAAGTTGTTCATATTGTCCTCTATTTTTCAGTGACTGAATGATCTATAGTTGTATCTCTTACCAGTTATTTTCTCCCACCATTTTGAAAATTTCACTTCATTATCCTTTGACTTCACTTTCTTTCCTTGAGAAGTCAGATGATGACCATTCTTATTCTTTTCCATGAAATCTGATTTTTTTTCTTCTGGCTACTTTTTACATTTTATCTTTAACTTTAGTTGTACTTTAGTTTTACTATGATGTTTCTAGATTGTCTCTTTGTGTATGTGTATGAGAGTGTTTATCTTGCCAGGGGGTTACTGGGCCTTTTCCCTTCTAATAATTTTGGAAAATACTCTCAGATATTTCTTCTCCTGCAGTCTTTGTCTTATTTCCTTTAGTAACTATTATTTTGTGTTATTTTGAATTTTACTGTCATTAGTATTCTCTCTCTCTCTCTCTCTTTGCCTTATGTGTGTGTGTGTCTGTGTGAATTCTTTTTGTCTCTCATGAGTCATTCTGGATACTTTCTTCTGACCTGACTTCCAGCCTATTAATTCTCTCTTCAGCCGTGTACAGATTGTAATCTGAAGTTAAATTCACCTTTCAAGTTGTATCTTCTATCATATTTTTTAATTTCAAAGTTTCTGTTTGACTCTTTTTCAAATATATATCATTTTTATTGCTTTTAGTTCTTGGCTAAAATAAATAAGGACATAGTAAGTATAGTTTAAAAATCTGTGAACTATGATTCCAAAATCTGGAGCCCCAGTTGTTTTGATTTTTCTGGTGTGTATGTGTGTGTTTTTAATGTGCCTGGCTGTTTTCTGTCCTAGCTATAGTTATTGGAGTTTCATTTGTCAGAAAAATTTAAGGATAAATGTGAAGGTTTGGTTAGTTTGTCTAAATTACCTAGCCTAATATTGCTGGAAAAGGAAGAGCTAGAGTAATCTTTTAAAGCTATAAATAAAATTATGCCACTTCCTGACTTAAATCTTTTCAATGACTCCCCATGGAATGTAGAATAAAATGCAAATTCTGTTCCTAGTTAAGGATTCCTGGGTGGCTCAGTGCTAAAGAATCTGCCTGCCAATGCAGGAGATACAGATTTCACCCCTAGGTCAGGAAGATTCCCTGGAGCAGGAAATGGCAATCCATTCCAGTATTCTTGCCTGGAGAATCCCAGGGACACAGAAGACTTGTGGGCTATAGTCCATGGGATTGCAAAGAGGCAGACATAACTAAGTGACTGAACCCACAAAAACTGAGCACATACCATTTCCTGCTTTAAATCTTTTCAATGACTTCCCATAGAGCTTAGAATAAAATCTAAATTCTGTTTGTAGTTAAGATAACATCTTCACTGTCATTATATTTTTTAGTTTTTACTAATTCAAGGAGTTTATTTTTGTTTCCACTCACTCCTGGCTCTTTGAGTGGCTAACTGATCTTTTAGTTTTCAGTGAAATATGACTTCTTCAAGGGAAAACCTGACCTAACTAAACTGTTCAATTTAATATTTTCTATCACTGGTTTACTTTCTTGAAAACCTTTACCAACATCAGTGGTTATTTGGTTGTTATTATTATTTGCTTTTTTATTCTTTTCCTCCTACCACTAGAATATACACTTTGAGAACTGGGACTGCTTCTCTAGTAGCTAGCATGAAGCCTCACTCAAACTTCAGTAAGCAGGGTTTTAATGAAGGTTGTATTAACAGATGAGAATATATTTAAAATTAGAAGTAATCATTGTTTCTGTCATTTTTGTTGTAGTAGTGGCAATAGCAGTAATAGTTGTATTACAGTTAAAAATAGTAATATAGGCAAAGACCCAGTCCAGGAAGAACCTGGAGAGTGATTCATCAGATTAAAGAACTGGTCTGAAATTAAGAAACTTCTGGAAAGAGAGGCTTAAAATTTGGATGCATGCCACTTTTTTTAAGGTTCTATGAAGCTAAAAGCCCATCATGAGGAAGTTGATGGCAAACTTAATTTCTGAGATCAAATTCTGAGCCTTTGGAGTGGGAGAACTGACTCCAAGACCGTAGACCACCAGAGAATCAACCCTTTTACTGCTGCTGCTGCTGCTAGGTCACTTCAGTCATGTCTGACTCTGTGCAACCCCACAGAGGGCAGCCCATCAGGGTCCCCTGACCCTGGGATTCTCCAGGTAAGAACACTGGAGTGGGTTGCCATTTCCTTCTCTGATGCATGAAAGTGAAAAGTGAAAGTGAAGTTGCTCAGTCATGTTTGACTCTTCACGATCCCATGGACTGCAGCCTCCCAGGCTCCTCCATCCATGGGATTTTCCAGGCAAGAGTACTGGAGTGGGGTGCCATTGCCTTCTTCGGAGAACCAACCCTAGGGAGTATCAAATAGTGAGAACTCACACAAAGGAAACCACTGTAATACAAGACCCAGCATCACCCAACCACTACAGCACCCTATGCAGGATGCCTCAAATAAAACAACAAAGAAAACAAAAATACAAACCCAATCATCAGCAGATAGGAGTACCACCTCACTCAGCCTTGCCCATCAGAGGAAAAACAAAGAAACAAACAAAAACTCAGCACAAATCTCACCCTTTATGAAGCTCACACAAACCATTGGAACAAACTTAGGATGGCAGAAACAAAATGGAAAAAAGAATTCAACCTTCTTCAAGGAAGAAGGGAAAAGGAGACCACAAACACAATAACTTTAAAAAAATGAAAAGGCTGAGAAATACTGCACAAATGAAGGAACAAACTAGAAACACAGAAGTCTAAACAAATGAAAAGGAAATAAGAAAATTTCTTGAAATTTCCCGAAAAACTTGAAAAGGAATTCAGAATAATGATAGTAAAGATGATTAAAAACCTTGAAAACAAAATGGAGAAAATGCAAGAATCAATTAACAAAGACCTGGAAGAATCAAAGAAAAAGCATACAGTACAATTACTGAAATTAAAAATACTCTAGAAGTAATCAATAGCAGAATATCTGAAGCAGAACAATGAATCAATGAGCTGAAAGATAAAATGGTGGAAATAACTTCTGAAGAGCAGAATAAAGTAAAAAGAATGAAAAGAGCTGAGGACAGTCTCAGAGACCTCTGGGACCATATCAAATGCACCAACATTCTAATTATAAGGGTCCCAGAAGAAGAGAAAAAGAAAGGGCATGAGAAAATTTTTGAAGAGATTATAGTTGAAAATTTTCCCAACATGGAAAAGGAAATAGCCAATCAATCCAAGAGGCACAAAGAGTCCCATACAGGATACACCCAAGGAGAAACACACCAAGACACATACTAATCAAACTAACAAAGACTAAACACAAAGAAAGAATACTAAAAGCAGCAAAGGAGAAGTAACAAGTAACACACAAGGGAAACCCCATATGCTTAACAGCTGATCTTTCAGCAGAAACCTTGAAGGGCAGAAGGGAATGACAGGATATATTTAAAGTACTGAAAGGGAAAAATCTACAATCAAGATTATTGTAACTAGCAAGGATCTCATTCAAAATTGATGGAGAAATCAAAAGCTTTTCAAGAAAGCAAATTTAAGAGAATTCAGTACCCCCAAACCAGCTTTACAACAAATGTTAAAGTGACTTATATAGTCAAGAAATACAAGAGAAGACAAAAGATCTATAAAATCAACCACAAACAATTAGAAAATGGCAATAGGAACATATACATCAATAATTACTTTAAATGTATATAGATTAAATGCTCCAACCAAAAGGCACAAACTGGCTGAATGGATACAAAAACGAGACTCATATATATGTTGTCTACAAGAAACCCACTTGAGGCCTCAAGACATTTATAGACTGAAAGTGAGAAAATATATTCCATGCAAGTGGGAAGCAAAGAAACCTGAAGTAGCAATCCTCATATCTGACAAAATAGACCTTAAAATAAATAAGATTACAAGAGATAAGGAAGGACACTACATAATAATCAAGGGATCAATCCAAGAGGAAGACAACAGTTGTAAATATCTATGTGCCCAATATAGGAGCAGCTCAATACATAAGACAAACACTAACAGACATAAAAAGAGAAATTAGCAGTAACACAATAAAAGTAGGAGGCTTTTAACACCCCACTCACACCAATGGATAGATCGTCAAAACAGAAAATTAATAAGGAAACACAAGACTTAAATGATACATTAGATGAGATGGATCTCATTGATATCTTCAGGACATTCCATCCAAATGCAGAAGAATACACTGTCTTCTCAAGTGCACATGGAACATTCTCCAGGATAGACCACATCTTGGGTCACAAATCAAACCTCAGTAAATTTAAGTAAACTGAAATTGTATCAAGCATCTTCTCTGACCACAACACTATGAAACTAGATATCAATTACAAGAAAAAGACTATAAGAAACACAAACACATGGGAATTAAACAACACTTTTCTAAATAACCAACAGGTAACTGACAAAATCAGGAAATGTCTAGAAACAAATGACATTGAAAACACGACAACTCAAAACCTATGGGATGCAGCAAAAGCAGTTCTAAGAGGAAAGTTTATAGCAACAGAATTCCTACCTTAAGAAACCAGAAAAACATCGAATAGACAACCTAACTTAACACCTAAAACAACTGGGAAAAGAACAACCACAAAAAAAGCCCCAAAATTAGTAGAAGGAAAGAAACCATAAAGATCCAGGCAGAAATAAGTGAAAAAGAAATGAAAGAAACAATAGTAAAGATTAATAAAACAAAAACTGGCCCTTTGAGAAGATAAACAAAACTGACAAATCTTTAGCCAGACTCATCAAAAAATAAAGAGAGAAGAATAAAATCAACAAAATTAGAAATGAAAAAGGAGAGGTTACAACAGACAAAGCAGAAATACAAAGGATTATAAGAGACTACCAGGAACAACTATATGGCGATAAAATAGATAACCTGGAAGACATGGAAAGATTCTTAGAAAAGTTCAATCTTCCGAGACTGAACCAGGAAGAAACAGAAGTTATAAACAAGACAATTACAAGCACTGAAATTGAAGCTGTGATCAAAAATCTCCCCAAAGACAAAAACTCAGGACCAGATGGCTTCACAGGAGAATTATATCAAATATTTAGAGAAGAGCTAATGTCTATTCTTCTAAGACTGTTTCAAAAAACTGCAGAAGAAGGAACACTTTCAAATTCATTCTATGAGGCCACCAGCACCCTGATACTAAAACCAGACAAAGACAACATAAAAAAAGAAAACTATAGGCCAATATCACTGATGAACATAGATGCAAAAATCCTCAACAAAATTTTAGCAAACAGAATTCTGCAACACATCAAAAAGCTCATATACTATGATCAAGCTGGGTTTATTCCAGGAATGCAAGGATTCTTCAATATACACAAATCAATCAATGTGATACACCACAATGTATGGCAAAACCAATAGGGTATTGTAAAGTAAAATAAAGTAAAAATAAAATTTAATTAAAAAAACAAAGTGAAAGATAAAAACCATATGATAATCTCAATAGATGCAGAAAAAGCCTTTGACAAAATTCAGCTCCCATTTATGACTGAAACTCTTCCAAAAATGGGCATGGAAGGAACCTACCTCAACATAGTAAAGGCCATTTTGATAAGCCTACAGCAAAGATTATTCTCAGTGGTGAAAAACTGAGAGCATTCCCCATAAGATCAGGAACAAGACAAGGATGTCCACTTTCACCACCATTATTCAACATAGTTCTGGAAGTCCTAGCTACAGCAAATAGAGAAGAAAAAGAAATTAAAGGAATCCATATTGGAAAAGAATAAATAAAGCTCTCAGTAAAGGCCATTTTGATAAGCCTACAGCAAAGATTATTCTCAGTGGTGAAAAACTGAGAGCATTCCCCATAAGATCAGGAACAAGACAAGGATGTCCACTTTCACCACCATTATTCAACATAGTTCTGGAAGTCCTAGCTACAGCAAATAGAGAAGAAAAAGAAATTAAAGGAATCCATATTGGAAAAGAATAAATAAAGCTCTCACTGTTTGCAAATGATATGATACTATAAATAGAAAACCCTAAAGATAGTATCAGAAAATTCCTAGGGCTAATCAGTGAATTTAGCAAAGTTGCAGGATACAACATCAACACACAGAAATCACTTGCATTTCTATATACTAA
>SJYC01018781.1:0-28007 GCA_006408675.1 Madoqua kirkii | reverse complement strand
ACAGACTCGATGGATGTGAGTTTGAGTGAACTCCGGGAGTCGTGATGGACAGGGAGGCCTGGCGTGCTGCGATTCATTGGGTTTCAGAGAGTTGGACAAGACTGATCGACTTAACTGAACTGAACTTAAAGCTCAACATTCAGAAAACTAAGATCATGGCATCCGATCCCATCACTTAATGGCTAATAGAAACAATGGAAGACTTTCTTTTCTTGGGCTCCAAAATCACTGCAAATGGAGACTGCAGCCATGAAATTAAAAGAATATTGCTCCTTGGAGTAAAAAGTATGACCAACCTAGACAGCATATTAAAAAGCAGAGATATTACTTTGCCAATAAATATCTGTCCAGCCAAAACTATGGTTTTTCCAATAGTCATGTATGGATGTGAGAGTTGAACCATACAGTTCTTTGCTGAGCACCAAAGAATTGATGCTTTTGACCTCTGGTGTTGGAGAAGACTCTTGAGAGTCCCTTTGACTACAAAGATATCCAACCAGTCCATCCTAAAGGAAATCAGTCCTGAATATTCATTGGAAGGTCTGATGCTGAAGCTTAAACACCAATCCTTTAGCCACCTGATGTGAAGAACTTTCTCATTAGAAAAGTACCTGATGCTGGGAAAGATTGAAGGCAGGAGGAAAAGAGGACAACATAGGATGAGATAGTTGGATAACATCCCCCACTTGAAGGACATGAGTTTGAGCAAGCTCCAGGAGTTGGTGATGGACAGAGAAGATTGGCTTGTTGCTGTCCAGGGACGCGGCTGAGGGACTGAACTGCAGTGAACATATACCATATATTTTATAAGTCACAGTAGTGTCTTGATCAGCTGATATAATTAAATACATTGATATTTTTCCAGTAAAACATATTACCTAGACTATGAGTTGGTTTATATCAATAAAGATAGAATTTTACTACAAAAACTTTGAATACATAGTTTTTATAGCTGATTACTGAGATCACAAATGCATAGAAACCGTAAAACTCCAAAAAAAAACTGGATAGATCCCTAGTAGCCTCTTTTTTTTTTTTTTTGGTAACAACTTCTCCAATTTTAATCATGAGAAAACCTAAGACACAGAGATATCAGACAACTTCCCTGAGATAACGTAGCTAATTTCTTAAACAGTGTTGGAGACTGACTTTCAGTTTAGTGTCCCTTTTGCTACATCATAATATTTTAAAAAAAGAAAGATAATTTTATTTCAGATTTGAAAGCTAGAATTAAAAAATAGTTTTCAAGAGTCTTTCCAATCTTGAAATTCTAAAAGGTGGACTGACTTTCTCATGGTCAATGGATACTTTTTATGATCACCAAAATTATGTTTCTTTGTGTGTATGTGTGTCTGCGTGCTCAGTCATGTCCAACTCTTTGTCACCCCTTGGACCGTAGCCCACCAGGCTCCTCTGTCCATGGGCTTTTCAAGGAAAGAATACTGGAGTGGGGTGCCATCTCCTTCTCCAGGGGATCTCCCTGAACCATGGGTAGAATCCATCTCTCCTGCTTTGGTAAGCAGATTCTTTACCACTGCACCACAGGGAAGCCCCCTTAGATTCCTTAGAGGCAGAAAATTCTCTGAAGCCAGTACCACACAGTGATGGGAGCTACCTGAAGCAGCTGTTCAGAGAAAACTGTTGGCAGGAAGAAGGGGCCATAGAATTCCAGAATGACAATGCAATTTTTAAAAAATGGATGCAAATCTGCCTTACAAGTACATTTTTTTCCCTTTTGAAACAATCCATCAGACTTGCCAAAGACCTCTTGGCATAAGCAGTGTGTATTTGGTTGCATGGAAAGCTGATTTCTTAAATACAGACTATCTCATTTTTATAAGTGTAGCTGAAGACATTGTTTCAGTCTCCCTGATGAGCTACCGGAACATGAAACTCTAGGACAAAACTCATAATCTTCAAGTGATTTAGCTCATGCTATACACCTAATCTAAGTTTGATTGTTACCTTTTCTTGGTAAAATTGTATTTTATTTTACAAGAATCCAGGAAAAAGTATATTGAAATTTATCATTGTCTACATTTTGTTGTACCGTCCGGATTTTCCTATACATCTATTTGTGACTTATAAATAACAAACCTTTATTATATACCAAGCAAAGAGTTTCAAGGCTTCTTTTTCATTGAAAATGATAATGCATATATCCTTCAATATCTGTATATATTTTATGCATAATTTAGTGGTTAAAAAATAGCAAAATGTGCTTTATAGCAAGCCATGTGCTAAGTATTTCAAATTGTCTTTTAAATTTTTAATCCTTCTAACAACCTTAAAAGGTCAGTATTATTATTATCTTCCTTATACAGTTGAAGAAATCAAAGTCTAGCTTAAGGAATATAAGCAAGTATACATATCTAGAAGTAAGAGAGGGAACTTCCCTGTGGTCTAGTGGTTAAGACTTTGCCTTCCAATGCAGGTGGTGAAGGTTTTATCCCTGGTTGGGGAACGAAGATCCCATGTGCCTCTTAGCAAAAAAACCAAAACATAAAACAGAAACAATATGTAATTAATTCAATAAACACTTTAAAAAAAAAGCAAACTATGAGAAACAAAATGTAAACCTGGGCACTCTAACTCCAAAAGTTTATGCCCTGAATCATATCAATTAGTTTTTCCTTTGCATGCACA
This sequence comes from Madoqua kirkii, assembly GCA_006408675.1. NCBI lineage: Eukaryota > Metazoa > Chordata > Mammalia > Artiodactyla > Bovidae > Madoqua > Madoqua kirkii. Next base: position 25,361 of record SJYC01018781.1, on the reverse strand, counting down.
ATCTGCAACATTCGCCCTTCTCTAATTGTTAGACTTCTAGATCTCAAATTGTTAGACCTCTAGATCATTTCTTTTTCCTGTTTTCTTTTTTCCCTCTCTCCTCTCCTCCCCTCCTTTCTATCATAAACAGCTCTTTGATGAGCATCTGTATAGCAAAAGCTTAGGGACATGACCTCAAAGTTCAAATGTGACTAACAACTGCTCCACAAAGAGCTGGGATCTGTTGTCCTCCAAATTCTCACCCTATATTGTTCAATAGGTTCATGTGACAAGTTCCAGTCAATGGGCTGTGAGCCTGTATATGTGAGCCGTGTCCCTTCATGGACAAAGCACAGAAGACTGGGGGTTCTCCATGGGTACTCTTGCCCATCTGGTGAACTTGAGTGCTGAGATGGCAGTAGCACAGAGCACACAGCCCACATCAGCCTAGGCTCCTGAGTGACAACACAGCTTAGCACACCCACCTCCCACTGAACTGTTTTGGACCTGAAGCTTGAACCTCAAAGCAAACATCTTTTCTCTTAAGTCACTGAGTTATTAGTTTTAAGCTCTTACTGCACACAATGGGAATTAAGCAATATATAGCAAAAATTATATCCAGTTGCCTTCTGACTCAGCAATCCTATTTCTAAGAATCTTTCCCAGTCATGCTGGCAAAAAAATAAAAAGAGAGACAGAGAGAGAGAAATAATGTATGCACAAGGCTATTAATTGCAGAGGAAATGACTTCTGAATATTTTTGAACAAACATACAGAAGAGCATTTACTTCATCTTCTGCTTTTTAGGGATTACTCTGTCCTTTACTTGAATAATGAAAATGCTATCTACTGAATTGGAGTTATGTTCTTGTGATATTTGTGCTGACATTTGTGTTTATGCTTATGTGTTTGCTCATTCATGCAGACACACATGCTTCTTCTTGATTCTGAGAGAGGTCAGAGGTCAGTTTCCCAAAGTTCATACATGGATGTTCAGATGGCACCGAGATGAGGCATATAAGAAGTAGACTGGATCATGAATTATCTATGGGAAAAGTAGATGTTATCATTAGGAACCTGGGAGTGTAGGATGATTTTAAGATAAAAGGTGAGAGAGAAACATTTGTCTAGAGTCCTTTCAAGTGAATGCTTAGTTTCAAGCAAAAGGAGAATTTTGAGGCAAGTTAAAACACTTAACTGATGAGGCCTTCCTTAAAATGCTTACAGAGACCCTAGAGATTTTATAGGACTGTAAATTTTGGTTGGTAACACAAAGTAAAATCTCTTTGAAAGTGAAGTTAGTCACTCAGTCATGTCCAACGCTTTTCGACCCCATGGACTATTCAGTCTATGGAATTCTCCAGGCCAGAACACAAGAATACTGGAGTGAGCAGCCGTTCCCATCTCTAGGGGATCTTCCCAGACCAGGGACTGAACTAAGACTCCCACATTGCAGGCAGGTTCTTTACCAGCTGGGCTACCAGGGAAGGCCTTGATGTCTTTAGGTTTTGCATATATAGCAAATAGTATTTTAATTTCCTCAGGGGATTTAGCTCCATTTGCATTTGAGAGAGGGCAATTTTGCAAGACTTTTTCTCTTTCCCTGTGGGTAAATATTCCGCACAAGTGCATTACTTGCGAACCTTCTGAAAGATAAAGTGCTTTTCATGTTTTCTCTCAAGGTCTCACTAAATGGAGCATGTGAGGAAATGGGATGCTATAATGACATCCACCTCCTAGCACTCCTGGTGTGTGTGTGTGTGTGTGTGTGTGTGTGTGTGTGTGTGTGTGTGTGTGTGTGTGAGGACAGCTTTGGGTGAACTACTGCTTTCTCTTGGAGCCATTCCCATGTGAGCGGCCACACCTGGGCCTTGTACCGCATTCAGAAAATGACCCGTGAGCAGCACACAGAACTGGAAACGTTGTCGGTGTGATGAGAATGCCTAATGTCCCCAGAGTCTCCATGCAGCAGAAGCCAGCCTGACAAGTCGTTACTCTGCTGTCCACAGTGACAGGGAATCTCTCTCCTACGCAGTTAGTGGCTGCGGCGTGAACGCAATGCAGAAGGAGCCCACAGCCTGGACCCGAGGTTGTCCGTGCCCTGGGCTTGTATTGCTGTCCATCTTTGCCTGGCAAAACTGGTTGTCAAATTGGTGACCACAGGGCAATCATCAAAATTCAGAAGGTAAACAGTAGCACTGCTACCACACGTTTGTAATAATTGTCCAATGCTATTCACAGAAAGTGTTGTATTCATGGGGATGAATGAAAGGAGACTGCCATCCCACAAATGGCTGCAGGAGAGCAGTCTGCAGATTGCAGAAGAAATGTTTAATTGGTGGAAAACGCTTGGAACATTGAATCACGTGGGGAGTCAGCGGAGATAGAAAAGTGCTAGGAAAAGCTGTGTTTCTCTGCCTCTGCCACGTTTCTGGCCAGTCTAATGATCTGCAGGGAGAGGAGGAAGACACCAGGCCATGGCAGGTTGACTGTGGGTCCTGAGTCTTTCTCAGGTTTGAAGCCCAGCAAGTGAGAGTGTCATCCAGTGATGGGGAAATTAGGAAGGAGGAATTAGTAATGAGCATCATTTTGGATGTATTGGTTTTAAACTTATCAGGGGATATTCTAATGGAGAGAAGTGTGTTAAAGGGACTGGATCAAAGAGCGGGGGCAAGATCTGAACTGGAAGATGACTCAAGTGAGCTCCTTAGGACTTAGAACTAGAGCTACACAGGAGTGAAAAGGACTGGAGTTGGAGGCTTGTATCAGGAACGGCTTTGGAGAGTGACAACCTGGAGCACATCTTCTAATTCTCATCGAGCCTCAGTTTTCTCATTTGCCAATTGAACGATAATAATACCTCCTTCATAGATTTTGGGAAAATAAATTGAGAAAATATATTAAAAGCACTGGATAAAACAGAGAACTAAACCTGGTGCTCTGTGATGACCTAGAGGGGTGGAATGAGGGAGGTGGGAGGGAGACTCCAGAAGGAGGGGAATATGTATGCTTGTGGCTAATCCATGTTGTCATATGGTAGAAACCAACACAGCATTGTAAATCAACTGTCCTCCAATTTAAAAAATCACTTAGCACAGTGCCTGGAATATAGTAAACCCTCAAGAAATAGTAACTGTTTATTTGTTGAAACATAAAAAATAGAAATAAAAAAATAGAAGGCAACTGTGTTCTTTTAGAATACCATCTAGAAGAATGGGGAGACTATGTATGAAAAGGAGAATTCTAGATAAGGATAAATCCATTTTTGAAGACCATAGGAATACATTAATGGGCTTTGAAAGGGACAGATGAATTTCCATATGGAAATACTTTTTATAGTTCTTGATATATGTATAAAGAAATATATATATATATATCTTATGAACTCTTGAAAAACTTTGTCTTCTATCAAAGGGAGAAATATTTTTATATGCCTTTTCTATATCCAGGTATTCAACCAAGATTAGCTGGAGGTATTAAACTTTCTTAATCTCCACACTGCACTTTTGCATTTCCAATGACATCTAAACTGCTTTAAGACTGAGGAAGAGGAGTTTTGGAGTATATACATTGCAATCATATTCTCTGGAAAAAAAATTTTTTCATGCCCATGGGTGGACCTTGAGCCCTAGTCTATTCTTGATTCTGCCCTAGAAAGGGGTCTTTCACCCACACAGTGCCACTCACTCATGCTCAGGAAATGTCCCCCAACACTTCTGCGAGTTGATGCCCCTTTCTTGATTTACGTGGGCTATTCTGATTCATGATTATTTGGGGTTTCTGTCACCTACTGGAAAAAAATATTAGAACTGACATGTAAAAATTGAGTTTGGATGATGGATTTATTAGCTTTGTTATGTTAATTAAACAAAGAGGCCATTAAAAGGTGGCTTTACAGTGTCAGCACCCTGTGTGTGTGTCTGCTCAGGGGTCACTCAGTCGTGAACGACTCTTCTATGGCTCCATGGACTGTAGCCCACCAGGTTCCTCTGTCCATGGAATTCTCCAGACAAGAATACTGGAATGGGTTGCCATTTCCTCCTCCAGGAGATCTTGATCCAAGATTGAATGCACCTCTCCTGAATTGGCAGGCAGAATCTTTACCACTGAGCCACCTGGGATGCAAACTCAAACCTAAGTCTGTAACGCCTCAAGTAGTTGAGAAACCTAAGAACAGCTAATCACAGACAACCAGTGAGGCTTTCCCAAATAAGTCAACCACTTATGTTATAACTAACCAAGTAATGTCCTTGCTTTGTTTCTACCTTTTCTCTATAAAAGTCTTTCCCTGAACTCCCATCAGCTCTGAATCATTTCTGGTTTGGTGATACCCAATTTGAGTCACTTTATGCACCCAACTCCAGTACTCTTGCCTGGAAAATTCCATGGGCAGAGGAGCGTGGTAGGCTGCAGTTCATGGAGTTGCTAAGAGTCCAACAAGACTGAGTAACTTCACTTTCACTTTTCACTTTCATGCATTGGAGAAGGAAATGGCAACCCGCTCCAGTATTCTTGCCTGGAGAACACCAGGGACAGGGGAGCCTGGTGAGCTGCCGTCTATGGGGTCGCACAGAGTCGGACACGACTAAAGCGACTTAGCAGCAGCAGCAGCAGCAGCAGCAGCAGCAGCAGCAGCAGCATGCCCAAAGAAATTCTTAAAAATTTTAATATGTTTCAACTTATCTTTTAACAGCTTTGTGACCTAAATTTTCACTTCCCCATTATAATATAGACATAATTTACAGAATTGTAAGAGTAAAATTGAAATTAGTGTACATGAGGCTTTTTATAAATTATGGTATAGCATTCAAGTGCATTGTGATGTTGTTAAAATTTTTTGCTTTAATAAGTTAATTCTTTCTTATATTCTGGGCACTATAGCTACTGAAGAAGTGGCAGCATCTAGCAATCAAGTGAGTATCAAATCCATATTCAACAGCCACTATTACCAAGCTCATGAAACTGTCTTGAATTCTTCTAGAGGAGAAAATTTGTATGGCTGAGATGATAAATAGAAACACACACATGCATTCACCCAACAAATTTTGTTAGACTTGGAGTCAAATAAAGTCTATTCAATAAGCAAGTGTTGAAAGTTAAAAAGAGGGGACAGAGAAACAATGAAGTCTATGATTTTCTTTCCTTATCAAGAACCAATATTCCAGTTCTTTGATACCAGCTGGATGTTCATATAAATGGAACTCATTTCAGATCCCATGAGTTTAAAGAGCTCAGTCCTATAGAACTGCCCCCACTTCAGAGACAAGCTGCAGATGGGTTTCCCAACCTATCCATCCTTCTGTCCAACAAACTACAAGTACGAGGGGGGTTTGTCCCATGCCCCATCCCCCTGCAAGTTTGATAATTTCTGTGAAAGCTCCCAGAACCTAATCTGAAGTAATAATTTTTTTCTTTCTATATTCTGTCTTTACACACCTTTTCCTTTCTTTAGCCTTTTAGAGCTCCCAACTACTTGTTAGGGGGCACTGTCCAATCTTGAATTAGTCAATAAAGTCAATTAGATTTTAAAAATTTATTTGATTTTTGTTTTTAACACCAGTTTATTATAAAGCATACAACTCCAAGATAGCCCAACAGAAGAGATAAATAGAAAAGAATATGGAATGGTGGCACATTCCTATTTCCTACTTCAGGGTATCTTTCCAACCTAGGGAAATCCCACCATTAAAGAAACTCAAATGCTTTAGAGTGTTTTTTCTAGTCTCCTCTTGTTGACCTCTTTGGCTTATATTTCGTGTGTTGTTTCCCTTAATAATAACTTGTTCAGTTCAGTTCAGTCCCTCAGTCATGTCCAACTTTTTTCAGTGCCATGGATTGCAGGATGCCAGGCTTCCCTGTCCATTACCAGCTCCCAGAGATTGCTCAAACTCACGTCCTTCCAGTTGGTGATGCCATCCAACCATCTCATCCCCTGTCATCCCCTTCTCCTCCTGCCCTCAATCTTTTCCAACATCAGGATCTTTTCCCACGAGTCAGGTGGCCAAAGTATTGGAGTTTCAGCTTCAGCATCAGTCATTCCAAAGAATATTCAGGACTGATTTCCTTTAGGATGGACTAGTTGGATCTCCTTGCAGTCCAAAGGACTCTCAAGAGTCTTCTCCAACACCATGGTTCAAAAGCATCAATTCTTCAGCACTCAGTTTTCTTTATAGTCCAACTCTCACAACCGTACATGACTACGAGAAATACCATAGTTTTGACTAGATGGGCCTTTGTGGGCAAAGTAATGTCTCTGTTTTTTAATATCCTGTCTAGGTTGGTCATAGCTTTTCTTTCAGGGAGCAAGTATCCTTTAATTTCATGGCTTCAGTCACCATGTGCAGTGATTTTGGAGCCCAAGGAAATAAAGTCTCTCACTGTGTCCATTGTTTCTCCATCTATTAGCCATGGAGTGATGGGATCATATGCCATGATCTTAGTTTTCTGAATGTTGGGTTTTAGGCCAGCTTTTTCCCTCTTCTCTTTTACTTTCATCAAAAGACTCTTTAGTTCTTCACTTTCTACCATAAGAGTGGTGTCATCTGTGTATCCGAGGTTATTGGTATTTCTCCTGGAAATCTTGATTCCAGCTTGTTTTTCATCCAGCCCAGCATTTTGCATGATGTACTCTGCATAGAAGTTAAATAAGCAGGGTGACAATATACAGCCTTGACGTACTCCTTTTCCTATTTGGAATCAGTCTGTTGTTCCATGTCCAGTTCTATCTGTTGCTCCTGACCTGCATACAAATTTCTCAAGAGGCGGGTGAGGTGGTCTGGTATTCCCATCTCTTGAGGAATTTTCCACAGTTTGTGGGGATTACACAAGATAATTGCTTTACGGAATTGTGTTGGTTTCTGCCATACATCAACGTGAATCAGCCATAAGTACACATATATCCCTTCCCTCTTGAACCTCCCTCCCACCTCCCGCTCCATCGCACCCCTCTAGGTTGTCATTGCTCATCATTGTTATTGATCATCAACAGGTTCCTTGCCAATGACCAAGTATTTAAAGAGAAAGCCACGTGACCCTGAATCTGAAAATAGATATATTTTATTCAGTAAAATCTGGCAGATAATGGGGAAAAGCTATCCCGCCACAGGAGGAAGAGAAGAGTTGTGCTAAATAATCTGTCCTTCCTCTGTCACCCAGTGGTTTTCTGTGCCTCTAATTTAACTTTTGTTACTGGCTGTCTTAGTGCTTATTCATGTGCATATATGTCACCCTTACTAGACTGTGAGCTCCTTAAGACCAGGGTCCATGTGCCTAGGTCAAAGCAGATGCTTAATTCATATTTTCTGAGTCGAAATTTTAGCATTTTCTCTTGATAAGTAGGTAGCAAATCAGGATATAGAGAATAGTCTTACCCATGGTTATTCAAAGAGTCAATGAAACTCCAGCCTGCAATGAAATATGTCATACTTCCTAGTTTGTGGAGCTTTAACCTCACCCTGAGGAGCTGAGTTCAAAGTCATCAGCATTTGGTGAGTTTTCTTAATTCCTTCCTCCTGACTTTAAAATATGAGCAATATAGGGACAACTTTCCTAGGTTTCCTTTCTCCATTACATACATTTCATATAGGAGGCCATCTAGTGTTTGGGAATAATGACTTCTGCCCTAGATACTTTTTCTATGTTTCTCATGGATGTGAATATGACTTGTAGCAGGAAGGTAGAAAGCATGAAATAAAAACCAGTTGTGGTTCCAATTTTTTTTTTTTTTTGCTGATTTTAAACGTGCATAAGCTTCACTTCATCTTTCACTTCTTTCCCCATCCTCGTTTTATAATCTTTCTCATTTCCAACTTGAAGCAGGTGTCAAAGAGGAGGTGGTCATGGACAGTGTCAACCTTGGCACATTTCAGATGTTTCTACTATGAGTAACAAGGGGAGAGTTTTCCTGGTCTAACAACCTTATCTTACATATAGACTGCCAAAGGCCAGGGTTTTCACGTGACTTGCCCAAGATTATTCTATGGTGAGAATAGGTGGGAGAAGAAAATAAAACCATTGTCTTTTGTTCCCAGTTCAGTGCCTTGCTGCTATGGAACACTTTGTTGAGGAAAAGAAAATGAGTGGTAGATATATCAGTTTTATTGCCACTTCAAGATCTACCACAGTTCAGACAAACAGAAATTAATAATACTTTACTTGTATAAAGATAATGTCCCTTGTCCATCTGGAGTTTTAGCAAAGACTAAGGGTTATGTGCCGTAATCTGGGGGCAGGGGCATTTACCAGTCAGTACCTTAATGAGTTGAAAACAGCAGGATTAATTTTCATGCATGATAAGAACTGCTTTGTCTTTCATGTTGTTATTGCTGTCTAGTCACTAAGTCGTCTCTGATTCTTTGGGACCCCATGGATTGCAGCGTGCCAGGCTTCCCTGTCCTTCACTATCTCCCTGAGTTTGTTCAAACTCATGTTCATTGAGTTGGTGATGCCATCCAACCATCTCATTCTCTATTGCCCCTTTCTCCTCAGTCTTTCCTAACATCAGGATCTTTTCCAATAAGTTGGTTCTCAGCATTAGGTGGCCCAATTATTGAAGCTTCAGCTTCAGCATCAGTCCTTCTAATGAATACTCAGGGTTGATTTCCTTTAGGATTGACTGGTTTGATCTTTCATACACAGAGTTTCATACACAGCTTTCATACAGAGTTAATTAGTCAGTGCTTTCTTCTTGACATTTCACTGTATGATTGATTCCATTTTTAGCTTTTTATACCTTGGGTTCAGTAATGACAGTAGTCAACCCTTCCCATGACTTTTCAGAGTTACCTGTATATCCCTGGAGATGTACTCTGAGAATTTAGTTACTATACATTCAAGTAATGGACAGCTGATCAGTAAACTTGACATTTCACTGTATGATTGATTCCATTTTTAGCTTTTTATACCTTGGGTTCAGTAATGACAGTAGTCAACCCTTCCCATGACTTTTCAGAGTTACCTGTATATCCCTGGAGATGTACTCTGAGAATTTAGTTACTATACATTCAAGTAATGGACAGCTGATCAGTAAAAGCAAGTCTCAAGCCATGAATAACATCATCTAGTGAAAAAGACATCATCTAACATGAACAAGCTTTGGTAAGTTGTGTTCACTTTGATATGTTGCATAGGTGTTTTATTCACAAGTACTTAGAGTTCTTAGCTATAATAGAATAGTAAAGGTATTTCACTTTCAGGCTTTCTAGGAGTTCAGATTAAGAAGAATTAGAAATTAAATATTAAAGCAAAATTCAAATACCTTGATTGTTCTCATCCCATATTCTAAAGTTAACTCCTGAGCTGAGAGAGTTGCTCTGAAGTGATAGTTTTCAAATTAGAGGTCACTTGAATGAGGCTCAAGGTTGGAAGTTAAAAGAAGGGGGAGTAAAGAGATCTGAATGGGCAAGGCTTCGGGGCTCCAACCTGTGCTTTAAGTAGATAAAGCTATTCATTTCTTCCTTCTTTTTTCCTTCCCCTTTTCCTTCCTACCCTCCTTCTCTCCTTCTCTCCTCTCTCTTTTCCCTTCCTTCTTAACTGGTTTCCAAAGTGGCTGGCTGTATCTTCTTATGATTTTAATTTTCATTTCCATGTTCCATAAGCATCTCTTCATGTGTCTATTTGCTTTTAGCAAGTGTCTACTAACATATTTTGTACCAGCTGAGCTACCAAGGAAGCCTCATATTTAGGTGATCACATATTTTTTCTTTTATTCTTTTAACATAGTTTATTGCAGTGATTTTTTAAGGGGGGGGTATATGAAATCAACCTCGTATTCCTAAAACTACTTCCTTTGATCACTATGACTATATATATGTGATGTATTTATAATTTTAATATATATATTTTAATTTTTGCAAATATTTTCATGAGGGGTATTGATCTTTGGTTCCATCTGTTTGTAATATTGTCATCTGGGCTTTAATATTAGGGTAACACTGGGCCAAGAGAATGCACTGGGAATTATTCTCCCCTTCTGTTTTCTGGAAGAATTTTTATTATATTTGGCATTATATTTACCTTAAATGTGTGACATAATTCACTATTTGAAGACTCCAAGGTCTGAAGTTTTCTATGGGGAAATGTTTTCATTAAAAACTCAATTTCTATAGTATCTTTGGATGAATATTTATAAATTGACCAAAATTTAATTTAGTCATTCTTTCTTTCATTCAGCACATGCTTAATGTAGAGAACCTAACTATGGGGTTCAGAATTACTCTTTCTCAGCATGAATTCCTTAATAATTCCATTTTTTTGTTCATAAAAAATATCTGGACATAAGTGAGGCTAATGACACTATTTGAACTGATAAGGAAGAGGAGAGAAAGCCAGGCTTCCTGTAAGAAGCAAGGCACTCCTAACCAGGAAGTGTTAAGACTTGGCCTGTGGAAGAAACTGAGGACTACTGGAGCCATGTGTAGTGTGATGGTTGGTGGAAAGGGGGGTATGCTTCATCCAAATTGCTCAAATCAGTGGAAGGTTCCAGATGGCCAATGATATTACATCTGAGTGGACATCAGTTTTATGAGTGAGAGGATCTATCTTTTCAGCACGGGTTTTTAGACAGAGATTGACAGGTGGGAAGGGTAAGACAAACTCCAGGCAAGTTGTCAGGATCCCAGTCAAGTGAGTTTGGATGAGAGAAGGAACCTGGACCCAGCATAAAACTGCTTAGTGGTTAGTAATACCCCAGGACCCATACATACTAGGTTCCAAGGCTCACTTCATGTCAGAGTCCCCTTAATTATTCAATATCTCTCGTCAGTCTCCTTCAGTGACAGAAATAGAATTAAGTATAAAGCCAAGTGATCCTCTATTCTGCAGAAACCTTATCAAAGGCAAGAGACGGCTTAGCTTACATCAATCTCTCCTACTTTCCAGCATGTCTGGATTTTTGTTTAAGCCCTTTGTCCAGGACTTCATGTTTGCTGTTCCCCATTTTGTTAGCTCTGTCTCTTTGGAGGGATTGTGAACCTGGTTTGTGTTGTATAACCATAGAATGTCCAGTTTGGGAGCTATTTTAATAGCCAGATAGTCTCTGAATTATTCATCATTATGGATTTTTTTTCCACCCTTTGTTTTCCTACCTTCCCAGTCAGGCAGAAGAGGACGTATAACCTTGAGAATCATCATTGTTAAAGCTGGAATACAAAAGCAAAATCAAAGTTATTGTTCTGCTTTTCTGACCTCCAGAACTCCAGAACTTAAAACTCAAAATCGGAGGTTCTGCAAGAATCATGAAACAAAGTTTATGCAATAAATATCATATGGGAAAATGATGTGGAGATGGCATATGTTCTTGGAGGAGGTTGGAGGGGGCAAAGATAAGAGAATCAGATCTGGGGAGACCCCACAGAGAGAAATGAAGTGAGTATTGAGTGTCAGCTGAGCACCATGAGAGACAAACTCTGGTTATAGAAAATCGAGTTAATACTTGAAGTCTGCTCATTGCCATTGGATGAAACACCCTTATGATAAGGAGCTACTTTTTGGTCCCTACAAGGTAAGAATCTCCCACTGACAGATGTGTGTGCATGGCTAGGAGATGCCCCACACCATTGTCCAAATATGTTGCTGAGACTCATCTAAATCATCCTGTTGTTACTTCCCTCTCAGTGGCCCAGGATACCAGTAATTTACTCCTCAGGAGAATGTGGCATCTAAAGAAGGTGATATTTGTGTTACCAAACAAAACTTGGATCCACTTCCCTGGACACAGTAAAGTCAGTCTACTGACAGTGGGTTGAGGTGCAGGAAAGTGCAGTGTTTATTGCAGGGTGCCAAAGTAAGGAACTCAGGGCAGCTAGTGCTCAAAACACCTGAACTCCTTGATGAGTTTTAAGAAACAAATTTTAAAGGCAGAGTGAGGGAGGGGAGTCTCGGGGTATAAGACCAGCTCCTTCACAATTCTCTGACTGATTGATGGTGAAGAAACAGGGCAGGGTGACTATCAACCTTCAAGCTCCAGTAGGTCTAGGGGCTATGTGCATGTGGTATTAAATAGTTAGTTCCTTCCATCTGATGGGAGTTTTAACATCTGCAAAACAACTCAAGAAATGTACATCTGATACTGTTATCTAGGTATTTCAGTTGTTGTTTAGTTACTAAGCTGTGTCCAACTGTTTTGCAACCTCATGAACTGTAGTCCACCAGGCTCTTCTGTTCATGGGATTTCCCAAGCAAGAATACTGGAGTGGGTAGACATTTCCTTCTCCAGGTGATCTTCTTGACCCAAGGACTGAACTCACATGTCCTGACTTGCAGGTGGGTTCTTTACCACTGAGCCACCAGGTATTTCAGAGTATTTCAGAGTATCTCAGGTTTTCCCTGAGCCACCAGGGAAGCCCAGGTATTTCAGAGATGAGTTAAAGCAGAGGGTATGCGGAAGTGGCAGAGAAGGCAATGGCACCCCACTCCAGTACTCTTGCCTGGAAAATCCCATGGATGGAGGAGCCTGGTAGGCTACAGTCCATGGGGTCGCAAAGAGTTGGACACTACTGAGTGACTTCACTTTCACTTTTCACTTTCATGCATTGGAGAAGGAAATGGCAACCCACTCCAGTGTTCTTGCCTGGAGAATCCCAGGGTCGGGGGAGCCTGGTGGGCTGCCATCTATAGGGTCGCACAAAGTCGAACATACACAACTGAAGTGACTTAGCAGCAGCAGCAGCAGCAGCAGCATGGGGAAATGGGGTTTGTCCCAGGTAGGCTCCATAGGACTCTGCTTGGTTACAATTTGATGGGAAAATCTTTCTATTCATTTTCTTTCTCCTGATTAAACTGCTCCACTTCCTTCAGTGATGCTTATGGGGATGGGGGTAGGGTGGGGGAAATAAACATTTATTGAACACTATATAATAGGCACAAAGTGTTTCAAGTGAATCTTCTAATTTAATCCTAGAACAATTCCATGATATAATAAATTTTTTAAAAACTAATATGTATGTACACATCCACCTCATGAGAAGAGTTGACTCATTGGAAAAGACTCTGATGCTGGGAGGGATTGGGGGCAGGAGGAGAAGGGGACGACAGAGGATGAGATGGCTGGATGGCATCACGGACTCGATGGACGTGAGTCTGAGTGAACTCCGGGAGCTGGTGATGGACAGGGAGGCCTGGCGTGCTGTGATTCATGGGGTCACAGAGAGTCGGACTCGACTGAGCGACTGAACTGAACTGAACTGAACTGAACATACATATACAGATATCCATTCTAGTTAATTACCTATAAATATGTTCCTCTGGGTATTTTCTTTTTAAAGTGGGATATTAATACTTTTATTATTATTTTTAACAGCCCAAGTGACTATCAGTGTCCTAAGTGTCATGACACTCAGATACATTGTTGTTATTGCTGTTGATGATGGTAATGATGATTAAGACATTAATAAATCTACAGTAGAACCATCAAGATTCTTATGGCATGTACATCCCAGTTTTATCACTTACTGTTGTATCTCTAATGAACGTTGATTGCAGTTAACTCTGAAATTATGTTATAACTCTTTAGAATAATCCTAAATAGCACCAACAACTACCATATATAAAAGGTAGAAGGCTGGTTTCCACTTGATCCTTCCCCGTGCTGTCTCTCCAGGGTACATGAAAGAGTACCTGAAAAATTTGCTTTGAGGAGCAGATCTTAACTTAAGTTGATGGCTAAATTATGCCTTTGTTTGGTGGCTGTTGCCAACTGAAAAAAAAAAGAAGAAGTGCATAACCTAAAAGTTGAGAATGTTTTATATGGTGGACAAAACTGAGGACTTAAGCCTGAGACGCAGTCTTTCAGGTAGCTCTGAGAGACTGCTCCAAAGAGATATAAGGGAAGAGCCAGGATACACAGGAGTTTTTGCAACGAAGACCAGGTAAGTCAGAACTTCAAAAGATTGCCATTAATTAAAGAAAATCAGATATTTCAAGTTAAGGAATTAAGTGCTTTTCTATGTATGGGAAGATGCAAGCGTCTGGGCTTACTGAAATCATTCCTTTGTTATGCACCTCAGCTCTCTGGGGCCAGGATCCTACTTTTGTCCATCCTGAGTCTCATCAGGGTGTTCTGCTGGAGTTGTGGCCAAGGGCTTGGCAGCCAGCAGCTGGCTTATCTCCATCCTGAGTTCTCTCAGGGTTCACCATCAGCAGTGGGTATAGTGGCTTAAGGTCTGTAACATCCTTTATTTACTGATGTGACAGGCAACATTTTTTCATTGAAAATAAATCTATCCAAACAAGGGAAACTATTGCTTTAGTCCAGTTAACTCCAAGGTAAATAAGACTGTCCGCTGCAGATAGCATTAAATATTAAGTGCGTGATTTCAGTGAGTTTCGTTTCATGTTGTGTGTGTTTCCAAGGTATATGCCAAGTGTTCTAACAGTCACCCTATCTAATGAAGAGAAAGAAGCTATAGTTTTAAAGTCAGTATTGCACTTAGCAAGATCCACACAGCAATCCACTCCAGTATTCTTGCCTGGAGAATCCCATGGACAGAGGAGCCTGGCGGACTATGATCCATAGGGTTACACAGAATCGAACATGACTGAAGTGACTTAGCACTCGCATTGCACTTAGCTCTGCTTATTCCAGTCCTTGTTTCCTGATGTTTGTTTTTAAGCAGTGTAGTGGGGCAGCTACTGTTGTTTTTCAGGTAGGACTAACTCGGCAAAATTGTAAAGCAGGCTAAACGTGAAATTCCTTCAGAGGCCCCAAGCTTCCCTTCAAAGCTCTGAATCCTCTATTATTTTAATACCAAATCTTCTGTTATTTTACAACCACAAGCCCTTAGCATAGAGCTCTGTTGGGCTTTACTTACTTAAAATTATGCCAGGCTCAAGAGAGAATGTTGACATTTTCCCCCCTACCCCATCAAAATCTTCTCCTTCTGACTCACTGCATTGCAGCCTAATCAATTTGAGAGAGTAAATAGAAGTATTAACGGCTAGAGATGACCTAAATTAACTTTCTCAGGTAATTTTATGCAATTTAAAAGGAGACTTATTGCTTTTATCAGTAAAGTGTACTACTGAAATGTGCTTCTGTATGGGGGTGAATGTTCCTCAGGGAGACCTTCTAACATTCATACTGAGCAGGTGTCCTCATATCAGTCAGGAGAAAGGTATCTTGGAGTAGGTCAGCATCTCAACTTGGCTGTGAGGCCACGGACCACAGTTTTACATTAAGCTAGATTTTTGACAAATGAGATACCAATCCATTACCACTGAGGAAAATATAAAACCGAAGCACAAACTCTGCTGTAAACAAGTTACTGGCATGATCTTCAGATGTCAATGTGTCTCTTTACTTAGTATTTGCAAGAAATGGAGGAAAGTAATAAAAGTGCCAAATTTTAGTTCTGAGAAACATGTGAAAATAAGCCATGTTGAAAAGAAAATTATCATTGTGCTTGCATTGCTTGGCAGCTATTTCCAAAAACCAAAATTTGCACAGGTAATGTGTTACAGTGTCATGTACACATTCTGGCTCTCAGGCCTTTTTTTAGGGTGCTAGGAAAAGAATCTAAGAGGCCTGTTTGGAAGAAAAAGAACTTTATTATCAAGAAAATGAAAAAGAGGCACAGAATTAAGATTCAAAAGGAGAAAATTAAGGAGTACCATTCCTTCCTCAAATTTAGTTTGAGCCGCTTACCCAAAATATCAGTGGGAGTTTCAAAATATTTGTGCTTTATATTTCCTTTCACTAGTCTAGAAAAAAATTGTATAACTTTCAGATGTTTTATCTCACTCGTTCAGCGACAATTACCCTAACTTGACAGAGAAACAGATCCACCTGCATTTATATTCTTAGCTTAGAGATTAAGATAAAAGAATATTAATTAATCCAGGAATCACCCATTTGATGCCTACTATGTAGAGGATGGTTGGCTGTGTCAGGGGGTTACTAGAAATATGAAGAACACAATTCTCACTTTTGATGATAGTGAGAAAAGACAGAGAGACAAAAACAAAGAGTTCTAATACCATGAAGTGAATGTCATGATAAAGACAGGTAGAATATGAATGACAATACAGGGAAGGAACAGAAAATCTCTAGAAAATGACTGGAGTGCTTCAATGACCAACCAGGATTGATGCACAAGCTCTAGAGAGGCATTATGCACCAGTTTGACTGCATTTTGTTCCACTTAAATTTCATTTAGAGCTTTAAGAAGGAAGCTGATGCAAATTGGCAAGACCTAACAAGCACATGCTTGGCAGTATGTTAACCAGGGAAAGGGTTTTTGTGTTTAGTCACTAAGTCATGTCTGGCTGTTTTGCAACCCTGGGGACTGTAACCCACCAGGCTCCTCTGTCCATGAGATTTCCCAGGCAAGAATACTGGAGTGGGTTGCCATTTTCTTCATCAAGGGATCCCTGATTCAAGGACCAAATCCATATCTCCTACATTGGCAGGCAGGTTCTTTACCACTGAACCACCAGGGAAGTCCAGGGAAAGAGTTAAGTAATCTATTTTTATTATACCAGCTATATTTATTGTAATAGGTTAGAAAAGGATAAAACACATTTTCTTACTTGTATATGTTTTCTTTGAATTAAGAGTAGTTTCTCTGTCTCCTTTTTCAGGTTTAGTATATTCAAATGAGTAGTTCTGGAATCATGATTTTCTTTAAAGCGTGACACCCAGGTAGAAGTCAACTCTAAAACTAATGGATAGAAGGTACAAAAAAACAGCAGATATTTGTCCTAATATAAGAAAGACATTTCCATAGACTGTGTTCTCCATAATGGAAAGGATGGACTCTCCAGGAAATAATCCCTGTATTTAGACGTGCTCAAACATGTGAAGGAAAGTTTCCTCTGCTGGAAAGTTTGGGAGTTTGAGCTTGATTGTCTTTAAAGTCCCTCTCAACTCTAAGCTCTATAAACAATTGTCTTATCTAAGTTTAGGTCTCTGGCTTCACCTGGGTTCCATAGAAAACAAAGGCTAAGATGAAGCTTCTTTACAAGACTTTATTGGAAGGTGTGGGCTTCCCTGGTGGCTCAGTGGTAAACAATCCACCTGCCAATGCTGGAGACTTGGGTAGATCCCTGGGTTGGGAAGATCCCCTGGAGAAGGAACTGGCAACCCACCCCAGTATTCTTGCCTGGGAAATCCTATAGACAGAGGAACCTGGCGGACTATAGTCCATGGGGTCACAAAGAGTCGGCCACCACTTAGCGACTAAACAACATTGGAAGGTGCATTTCCAGGGCCATCTGTGAGAGGGAAAAAGGGATGTAATCCAAGAAAGAGGGAAAAGCAAATGCAAGGTTTTGCCTACTCAACTGGCCACATCTTCAGAGGAAACACAGATGTCTTCCAGAAATACTTGACAGAAACACCTTGATTTGCTCTGATGCAGAGTAAGAAGAAGAGACAAGCTTCTTCCCATGTCCTAGATTTTACTGATCAAAGTTTGTCCCATAGAACGTTGATCCTCCTGCACATCTAGGTTGCATTGCCTGGCCCTTCATAATAGTTGCTAGAAAAACTAGTGTGATTCCTTCTCTGTATCTAGAAGTTGTTAGAGGAGCCATTGTCTGGTTGGGTGAGGTCAGATGAGATGGAAACTTTGCCTTTCCTGGCCCTCATCTCCAAGAGAAGCTGAAAGAGCCTGAAGTGTTAGGAGACCAGGCTAGGTAGCCGCAATCAGAGCTCTCCATTGAGCAAATGGTCAACCAATGGAGCTGAGCAAACCTGAGGAGGCACGTAACCTGGATTAAGCAGCATATCTTATGACTCAATACCTGTTTCCAATGCAGACTCTCCTGAGTTCGATCTTCTTTCTCTGCATTCAAACTTAGACACCATGTTGTAGAGATGGGAGCAGAAATGAGAAAAACCGCATGAATTAATCAAACACAAAGAAAGAAATACGGAATATAAGATTTTTATAAAACAGAAACCCAAAAAAATATTTAAAACAAACAAAACAGCCAGTTTTGGAGTGCAGTTTTATCTGATTTTTCCCTATCCTCCTGAGACTGTCACAGTTCCACAGGAAATGCATTCTTACATGCCAGGATGCCTGCGGCCTTTAGTTCCTGGTGCTGGAGTGCAGCACAGCACCTCCAGGCCTCCACTAGGATCACAGCATGGGACCCTCATGCGGAAGTAGGCTGGGACTCCGAGGGCTTCTTCAGGGACCCTTTAGGCTGCTGTTGCAGAGCTGTGGGTGGGCAGGACTGGGTGGCCAGTTGGCTGCCTGGCTAATACCTTACAATTAAAAAAAACCTCTGAGCCTCTTGTGCCTCCCAGTTCAGAGATGTTTCTGCTTTCTGACAGTTGAACAATTCTCTTCCACAGCCCAAACAGAAAATTGGCTAGAAGTGAGGAGTAAAAATAACTCCAATTTAGTACAAAGAAATGACAGAGTAAATCCCTGCACTGCAAGCTTCTGGCCTCTTCAGTCTCAGTTTTCATTCACCCCTCAACTAATTGTCACTTAGCTCTGTCCTTATCACACACAGAAATAGTTCTGACAGAATCATACGGAGCCTCTAGGTTACCAGCTCAGTTGGCTTCTTAGTACTCATCTCCTCCAACTCTTCATGCTCCTTAATATCTCTATGCTTTTCAGAAATGTATCCTCTCTTGTTTGGACATTATATATATAGCATTATTCCTTCCAAGGAAATTCCAGGGTTGATCTCCTTCAGAATGGACTGGTTGCCAACAAAGGTCCGTCTAGTCAAGGCTATGGTTTTTCCTGTGGTCATGTATGGATGTGAGAGTTGGACTGTGAAGAAAGCTGAGCACTGAAGAACTGATGCTTTTGAACTGTGGTGTTGGAGAAGACTCGAGAGTCCCTTGGACTGCAAGGAGAGCCAACCAGGCCATTCTAAGGGAGATCAGTCCTGGGTGTTCTTTGGAAGGACTGATGCTAAAGCTGAAACTCCAATACTTTGGCCACCTCACACGAAGAGTTGACTCATTGGAAAAGACTCTGATGCTGGGAGGGATTGGGGTCAGATGGAAAAGGGGATGACAGAGGATGAGATGGCTGGATGGCATCACTGACTCAATGGACGTGAGTTTGAGTGAACTCTGGGAGTTGGTGATGGACAGGGAGGCCTGGCGTGCTGCAATTCATGGGGGTCTCAAAGAGTCAGACACGACTGAGTGACTGAACTGAACTGAACTGAAGGCCAACTCTGTATGTATCATGCCTCCCAGATGTGTTTCCTCTCTTTCATTGTTTGGGGAAGTAAATGATATCAGCATCCGCTTAACTGCTCTCTAAAATTGAGAGTCATCCTCGACTTTTCTTCCTGAGCCAGGAGATAATGGAGTCACTTCCCCCTTTCAGTCCCTGTGCTGCTGATGCTCTGATGCTGAGCCTCATAATTGCCCAGTTGAAACTTGAACATTTCCCTCTGCTAAAATTTGTCCAGCTTCCACATGCCTGAGATCTGCTTCTAAAACACATATCTGATCACCTCATTCCCTGGTGTCTTTAGTCACGTTCTCTAGAAGTGGAGCCTGAAACACGAGATGAGGTGCTTGAAGAGTCCTCTCAGGAAAAACCTGTAAGGGAAGGAGTGAAGAGGCTAAGGAAGAGAAAAAGGTGTGTTGTCACAAGAAGTCTAGCCTTGGTCTCATCCACAGGGGAAAGGCTCATAAGCATAAACCACAGCACAGAGTTGTTCCTTCTTAGGATAAAGAGGCTAGCCTCTTGTATCCTCCGTTAACTCTGCCTTTGGCTATGGATTGCCTGAGATGCTGGTAGGGAAAGAGGAGCAATTTCCAAGCCAAAGTGACTTGTCAGCTGGGGACAATTATCCAAAGAAGAGAGGCAGTTGTAAATGTTCAGCAGTGAACATGTAGAGCCGCTGGAAGAAGTGAGTGCTGGTTCAGTAAAGGGAACCCAAAGCAGCTACTCTACAGTGGCTGAGGAACTATTTTAGCTCTCTGTTCAAGTAAAAGAAGAAGAAGAAGAAGAAGAAGAAAAAAAAAAAAAAAAAAACACTCAGCATGACCCTTCTCTGCTTAACCTTGCCAGTCTAATATCTTAGCATTATTTCCTTTCTGTAATCCTCATTTGAATTTTCCCTGTAGGCTGAATCTATTAATACTATTTGTATTCATACTCTTCTTCTTTTGCCCCTGCTGTTTCCTCTACTTGGAACTCCCTTCTGATTTTTCTGAAAAACCACAGCTCAAGTATCACACTGTGAAACCATCACTGAAATTCCTAGACAGAATTAATCACTCCTATGTCTTATTGGGATTGCATTTTATATACAATTTTGTTATAGTATCTTTCAATTGTATATATTTGTCAGAGTGCTTGTTTCTTCACTAGGCTTTTGGAAGACAAGGATCATATGTCTTTGAACCCCTAGCTAAACATCTAGTACTTTTGAACTAGCCAAAGATCCCCTTTCTATAAGTGAAGTGAGGTGAAGTTGCTCAGTCGTGTCCGACTCTGCGACCCCATGGACTGTAGCCTGTAGCCCATGGGATTTTCCAGGCAATAGTACTGGAGTGGATTGCCATTTCCTTCTCCAGGGGATCTTCCTGACCCAGGGATTAAACCCAGGTCTCCCGCATTGTAGACACTTTACCATCTGAGCCAGACTCTGTAAATGTTGGTTGAACTGAATTGCATATTTGTACATATTATATAAAGCAATTGGTACATCTTTGAGGCATATAATACCTTAAAGGTCTACAACTATAAGATAGTTGTTCATTTGATTGCACTTTTGCTTATTGTTGTGAACTCCTTTGATTTTGTAATGTTTACCATGGGTCTTCACACTCTTTTATTTCCACTTTTATTTTGTTATTTTTGCTTCACAAATATTAAATAGACAAAGTTCAGATTTTATGAATTAAGCTTGAGTGCTCCATAGAATATAGGCTACATAAATTCAAAAAAACAAATCAATAATGACTGATTAAATCAAAGAAGTACCTTTCCTGAATGTCATATCAGATAATATGGATACTGAAGGAAAAAGTTGGTGAAACTCTTGATTCTGTGATTTTGGCATAGTCAAGGCCTCATGTAAAGAGTCAGACACGACTGAGAGACTGAACTGAACTGAATTGATAGAAGCCAAAGAGATAATGTCTACCCAGTGATAACGCTTGTGTCATGTGTGCTAATAAACTGGTGGATAAAGCAAGTCACAGGAGTGAAGTCAAAGTCAAGAGTTGGGATGTAAATCCAGTCTCAAGTGTTCTGTACAGGATATTAAAATAAAGAGTGATTTAGGGCAGTACTATCAATACTATTTACTACAATTAATCTCGTTCTCTCTCTTTCTGACATATACATGTACATGCAGACACTGACACACACACGTGTGCAGTTTAAAAAGTAACGTATATAACAAGCTTCAAAGAATTAATAGTATTGAAATGATTTAAAGAGAGTTTGGGGCTTTTAGCCATGTGACCTCATATATTGTTCAGTCACAGTAATGAACAAAGGACTTAATTTACATAGCTATCAGCAGCAACAAACACAAATGACATTCATTGGTTTAAAATACTACACGTCTATTTGTAATTATCTTTCTGACATATACATGTACATGCAGACACTGACACACACACGTGTGCAGTTTAAAAAGTAACGTATATAACAAGCTTCAAAGAATTAATAGTATTGAAATGATTTAAAGAGAGTTTGGGGCTTTTAGCCATGTGACCTCATATATTGTTCAGTCACAGTAATGAACAAAGGACTTAATTTACATAGCTATCAGCAGCAACAAACACAAATGACATTCATTGGTTTAAAATACTACACGTCTATTTGTAATTTTTTTAGGAATCTCCACATATATATGGAATTTAGAAAGATAGTAATGATGACCCTGTATGTGAGACAACAAAAGAGACACAGATGTATAGAACGGACTTTTGGACTCTGTGGCAGAGGGAGAAGGTGGGATGATTTGGGAGAATGGCATTGAAACATGTATACTATCATGTAAGAAATGAAGTGCCAGTTTATGTTCGATACAGGATACAGGATGCTTGGGGCTGGTTCACGGGGATGATCCAGAGAGATGATATGGGGTGGGAGTTTCAGGATTGGGAGCTCGTGTACACCTATGGCTGATTCATGTCAAATTATGGCAAAACCAATGCAGTATTGTAAAGTAGAATAAAATTAAATTAAATTTAAAAAAAGAAGATCATTGTCTTAATGAAGGCTTTCCAGTGGATAGAGGAATAAAAATGTTTGATATTTATGCAAAAATATAAAATAAAAAGCAGAGAAAAAATACTACACGTCTGGATTTTTTTTTCTTGTATTGATTAGTTACTTACTAATTATCAGAAAGACAAAATTTTCTCCTCTTCATTTTTTGAGAAGCTTTGAGAATTTCTAATCTCAATTGTGTTTGCTTTTCCTTTTCTCAGTTGCAATATATATTGCATATATGTAAATGTGTGTATGTTAGTTGCTCAGTCTTGTCCAACTCTGCAAACTTGTCAACTGTAGCCTGCCACGCTCCTTTGTCCATGGAATTATCCAGCCAAGGATATTTGATTGGGTGGTCATTCCCTTCTCAAGGGAACCTTCCCAACCCAGGGATCAAATCTGTGTCTCCTGCATTGCAGGCAGATTTTTTACCATCTGTGACATCAGGGAAACCTCACATATAAATGTAATACCTAGAAAAACTTTACAATAATTCTAAACATTAACATATGATTGTATTTAATTTTAACTATTTTGCAGTTAAATAGCTACCTGAAATATTACAGGTATGTTATGAATCAAATTTAATTAATTATTAGCTTGTTTATACTTGACACTTATTAATCTATCAGTTTATTACAGCAGATTATATAAAGAAGATTATTACCTGCTGGGTATAATCTATAAGTTATGTTCCCAAAACCTTAGTGAATACTGCTAGATATTTTTCTTTATTATCACTAATAAAATCAGATTTTGTTATAAATTATATTGAAGAAAGTCACTAGTTCACATTCTTTAGCCAAAATCCCTGTCACAGAAATAGCTTATTATACCATTTTTCTCTATTGTCCAAAGAGGTTCTTGTCCTTCTAATGTTAACAGTGTAAATGCCATCTATAAAACAAAATCACAGTTGCACCACATGACTTGTTAGGGGTCCTGTTCTTTGACCTCTGGTCATTTTGATGTCTTAGTTCTCAAATGTTCTTGTTTGTTTTTGTTCAGTTGCTAAATTATCCAGACCCTATGGACTTCAGCTTGCCAGACTTCTCTGTCCTTCACTGTCTCCTGCAGGAGTTTGCTCAGAGTCGGGTCCATTGAGTCAGTAATGCCACCCAACCTTCTCATCCTTTGCCATCCCCTTCTCCTCCTGCCCTCAATCTTTCACAACATCAGAGTCTTTTCCAGTGAGTTGGCTCTTTGCATCAGGTGGCCAAATTGTTAGAGCTTCAACTTCTACATCAGTCCTTCCAATGAATAATCAGGGACTATTTCCTTTAGGATTGACTGGTTTGTTGTCCTTGCAATCCAAGGGACTCTTAAGAGTCTTCTCCAGCACCACAACTATTTATTGTCTATTGGGGAAAAAAAAATTTTTTTAAGCCTCCAGACAAAATGACATATATATGTGACATGACATGACAGAAAAGAATGCTCATGAGTTTCACAGATGATTCATGATATGTAAACACAGAAACAACTGTCAGCTATAGACACTGTATTAATCTTTCTCTTTTGCTTGTGTTTTCCAGCATTAATATCATATAGGATTTTATCTACAAGGGAAACTCACTATATATCATGGGCAAACAGATGTAACAGATATAAATACTTCTGAAACAAATGAATTTTTTTTGTTTTTATGTACATTTGTAAATAAATCACACTGATGTGTGTAAATTATGAAATGTAGGGTTTTTTCTTTGGTTATTCTGCCTGTCTTGCAGGGATCTTAAGTTCCCCTACTAGGGTTTGAAACTGAGCCCCCATGATTGTATGTGAGGAGTCCTAACTACAGGTCCACCAGGGAATTCCCTGAAAGGTAGGATTTTTTTAAGTCCATAAGATACATTATGTTGAATATGTCTAGAATTATCATATCCCTGGTCATACTAAAAATTTTGATTGTTACCATTCCAATCCAAATATGATTTGCTGATCTTTAATGCCCTGATTCTAGGTCTCAATTCCTCTAACCTCTTCTTCATGATCTCTTAGTCATTTGTTTATTTCTACGTTTCAGTCTCTCTAATTATATTACTCTATCCTAGACAGCATGAAAGTCAGCCTACATATTCATAATCATCCAGTATATAGGACACCTCCTTTTAGAAAATACTAGTAGCTTAATAGCATAATTAATTTATCAGCACACAAAATTAAAGATGATAACTTGGAATACTTTCTTAATAATGACACATTTTACATATGAATGGAAACAGATTTTTGAATGCCATCAATTACATTTCTCTAAATAGTAAATACTGCCTTTCATAGGACATTGAAGCAATATTTAATAACATTGATTCTTCTCATCAATTGAACATCTACAGTGTGCTGTCAATATAATATTAATATGAGAACACATTAATACTCTATCTAGGAAGCATCAATAGCCCTATTTTACTCACGAATAGTGTAGTCTCAAAAATTTATAGCAGTCAACTGCAAGCACAAATTGTCGAGTGAAAATGCTGAAGTTTGCTAGCAGACCTGTCAGAAGCTAAGGCCCTGGGTTTTCACTGACAAAGCAATGTTGCCTTTTAGAATATGTAGATCTTCACTGACTACTTGTCAGTTTACGACAGTGAGAATTCATTCTTTATTGCAACATACAAATCTTTTTTATGTTTACCTGAGCTGGTCTTCTCTTTCACTGTTTATCTTCAATACAGCTTATACAACTATATAAAAATACAGGTTAAAACACTTTGGCCATTAAGTTACAGAGTTCCCTTTGCAAATTGTAAACAAACAGCAACTACATAAAAGAACACAAAATGCAACTGGAAAGAAAGAATGCCATTCCTGACTTAATTTCCATCTACCATGAATTACCAATACATTTCAGAATGTCTTAAAACTCCCTTAATTGTGTTTTTGAAAACAGAAGAAAGCTATTTTTAAATTTAAAGTATTCTGGAAAATGAGGTTGTATTATCTTCAAACTCAGACAGCCTTCTTCTTTATCACACAGGCTGAGAAAGCTCAAGAAACAGAGACATAAGTTTGAATTAACATAATTGGAAGTATACAGGCATCACGTTTTAAAGGACACCTCAGCTAACAATAAAGTTCCGTTATTAAATTAGGCAATGAGGTTTCCATTAAACTTCCATCAAAGATATAATACTTTATGACCCTGCAATAATCTCACTTGTTCTAAGAGGACCACATTTGTCCTGTCAGTCTTCACTAGCTGTTCATTGAGGCTTGCTCTTT
>SJYC01018779.1:0-26021 GCA_006408675.1 Madoqua kirkii | reverse complement strand
TCAGCTTGAAAGTCTTACCCTTTCTTTATTTATTTTAGTAGTTACTCTAGGAATAATAATATTCTTATTTATTTCAATCTGAAATTAATCCAGATCTTTACTCTCTCCTTTGAGGTAATGCAAGTCCTTAGAATATCTTAATTCTTGGGTTCGATCTATGGGTTGGGAAGATCCCCTTTAGAAGGAAATGGCAACCCATTCCAGTTTTCTTACCTGGAAAATTCCATGGACAGAGGAGACTGGTAGGCTACAGTCTATGGGGTCACAAAGAGTCAGAGACAACTTAGAGACTAAATAACAGCAACAACAAATCAGATATCATTGAAATAAAAGTGTGAGAAAAAAGAAATTTAAAAAAAGAATATTTTAATTCTTTTACCTTCCTCAATTTATTTATGGCTAATATTCATAATCTATCTTATTTTTAGTGTTGTCTTTTAATTATACAATATTATTACTGCTTTATGTAACTCTGAGAGGACAGAGACCTAAAGACGTGCAAATCAAAAATCATCTTTTTTCTTTTCCCTCATCTTTCACTTTGCTTAGCCTCAGCATGGCCTTATCTGCTGTTCTTTGGAGCTTGGGGGTAATATAGTATGTCTTTTTCTTACTCTGAGGGCTGCCAGTCCCTTTTCCTTTGGTAATCTCTAGGCCTTGGTCTCTGCCCTTGCCTGCGTACTCTAGGAACCAAATCCTATTTGTTGCATCAGCAAATGAACTCAGGACATGTGCAGTTTTGGAGCTTTGATATCTGCTTGTTCCCCAATTATAGGCTTTTAGTCAAAAATTAATTAGCCTGGGAAATCTCCTTTGTCTTTTAAACTCTCCAAAGCTCATAAGCACTTTAAGATGTTGATGATTGTTTGCTATAAGAAATTATACATAATTATTTTTAGAAGGATTAATTTAAATAATTCATTGTTATTGAGTTGAAGCCTCAATATGTACTATACTGGACTTCAAAATGCACCTGGCAATGAGAACTTCCAAGATTTTTTCTAATATCACTAATAATTTAATATTAATAATATATTGAGTGTTTATATAAGCCAGTGTTTTATATGTATTAGTTTAGCTACTCATAATTTAGTACAATGTCTAGCATATATTTACATTTAATAAGTATTAGTTAATATAGTAATTTTTAATACTCACTTTTTAGTTGAGAAAATTTTCACTTCCACCCTCCAGGACCATAAAGCCACTGTCTAAGGTCCCAATTTCCCAGTTGCTAAAGTTCTTTGCTCTATTACTTAGATCAATAAAATATATCACATTGTTAGAGCATAACTGCTTAGCACATTGCCTCCCAAGTAATTTTGCACATTTAGGGAGTCTTTAACATCTTAGAGTCAAAAATGTGATTTTGGGGTTTGTGTGCCCTTGGATTACACGATGTGCTACTGGCTCACAAGAAAAGTCTCACCCTTTTTGATGCTTCCCCAAAAAGAAAGACTCCTTTCTGACTCTCAGTTTTCTCCTTTCTTTCTGTACACATCCCATCAAATGTATCATTAGATTAGAAGTTGGAGTTTCTCATTTCCATTTCTACCATAGGTCTTTGTAAGCATTTTGAAATTTAATTACAGCAAGTACAACCAAGAGCATTAAGAAAACATGCCCGTGACTTTGATTCTGTTTGTTTAAGCTAAATCTCAGTGTCATTTTAACAGACTTGGACTGTAAACAGTTTAAGTTCTGGTGCCAAGAGCCAATTATCTATGGCAAGCAAAATTCAAATGATTTTATACAAAATGAATCATGCAAGGAGCTTCCAAATTTTCAGCAGGCAAATTGGCTCAGATAAGATGGAATATTGTTCCTTGATTAGAGATAAAGCAGCCAACTTAAGGTGAATGTTTTTAGGGGCTTAAGAGGATACAAATTAAATAATATTTATGTGGAATTCTCATAATTTCATCATGATGCAGGAATCCTATGTACTTTTCTTATTTGGACCTGATTATTATTCTCAAATATACTTATTTTTATTTGCCACACATATTTTTCTTTCACAGTTTTTCTAATTAGTCATCACTGCTTATGGTGCGGTATAGTAACAGCACTGTCTGTAACAGGAGTGAAAATTACATTCCCCCCAAAATAGTAGTTTTTTTCTTTTGAATTTATGATTCCATCTGTCTGGTAAGTTGTAAGCCTTCTCTGGTCCTTTGTTTTCATTGACTTTCCATATTTACATAAGAAAAAAATTTGTATAATGTGCTTTTTAAACTTATTAGAATAATAAATTTTTTTGAAGCTGATAAAAGCCATGACACATCTCCTATTTTAGTTTTTTGTACTGTATCTATTCATTTTGACTTTCCAGATGAAACTTGGCTGACACAACCAGACAACTCTGATGTGACACTTTAAGGGCATATTTACGTGGTATAATGTTAATAAATTCTGATGGAAAATATTGGTCTCAATGTATCCCCTGAGGGTACAAGAATCTTATTCACAATTAATTAAGATAGCATCTCGCTTCCCAGGTGGCCCTTGTGGTAAAGAACCTGCTTGCCAGTACAGGAGACATAAGAGACGCAAGCTCAGTCTGTAGGTCGGGAAGGTCCCCTGGAGAAGGGCATGGCAACCCACTCCAGTATTCTTGCCTGGAGATTCCCATGGACAGAGGAGTCTGGCGGGCTACAGTCCATAGGGTTGCAAAGAGTCAGATACGACTGAAGCGACCTGAAATGCAAGCAGAAAGGCTGACAGAACTCAGGAAAACATTTTGGGCTTTCCTGGTGGCTCAGATAGTAAAGAATCTGCCTGCAGTACAAGAGACCTGGGTTTAATCCCTAGGTCAGGAAGATCCTCTGGAGAAGGGAATGGCAATCCACTCCAGCATTCTCGCCTGAAGAATTCCATGGTAGAGGGACCTGGCCAGCTACAGTCCATGGGCTGGCAAAGAGTCAGACGTGACTGAGCTACTAACACTTTCACTTTCAAGATAGTAGGTTTAGTTAATCAATACATATTATTGAAAGACATTTTATTTTGATCAACTTGTTAGCTCGACATTTATTTGTCTCAGTTGTTTCAGTTTTATCAATGAACATTATAAAGCACACATTTTCTATGAGGAGTATTTCTGATTTCTGAAATCTCTGTCACGACGTTTAGGTTTTCCACTGAAAAAAGAACTTGAACATAGGAAATATTAGTTTCTGCATTTTAGCCCTTTTGAAGGTCTCTTAAACATGGCCACATTCAGCTTTTATGCAGAGCCCTTCTGCTCTGTTGCATCATCTGTATTTGGTTGTGAACTTACCATAGGGTCATGAATGTTTTCTACTAAAGTTTTGCTAAGGGACAAAAGGTTGGCACTAGGGCTCTTCTTGTCCACATAACTGCTCTGGCAGTGGGCCAGTCTATGGCTACATGAGAGGAGCTTGATGGAATTTGCTGGGTCTGATTTCAGATTCTTTAACTGGACATAGACCTTATTCTAACAAACATTTACACTGAGAAAGAAAGCACTTTCCTTTTTCATTTCTTTTTAAGCTGACTTAATGGAAAGTTCAGTTCAGTTCAGTTTAGTCACTCAGTCGTGTCTGACTCTGCGATGCCATGAACCACAGCACGCCAGACCAACATGTCAATCACCAACTCCCAGAGTCCATCCAAACCTATGACCATTGAGTCAGTGATGCCATTCAACTATCTCATCCTCTGTCGTCCCCTTCTTTTCTTGCCCTCAATCTTTCCGAGCATTAAGGTCTTTTCAAATGAGTCAACTCTTTGCATTAGGTGGCCAAAGTATTGGAGTTTCAGCTTCAACATCAGTCCTACCAATGAACACCCAGGACTGATCTACAGGATGGACTGATTGGATCTCCTTGCAGTCCAAGGGACTCTCAAGAGTCTTCTCCAACACCACAGTTCAAAAGCATCAATTCTTTGGTGCTCACCCTTCTTCACAGTCCAACACTCACATCCATACATGACCAATCCTCTGTCATTCCCTTCTCCTCCTGCCTTCAATCTTTCCCAGCATCAGGGCCTTTTCAAATGAGTCACCTCTTTGCGTCAGGTGGCCAAAGTACTGGAGTTTCAGCTTCAACATCAGTTCTTCCAGTGAACACCCAGGATTGAAAAAAGACCTCAAATATTTGTTAAATATATGAATTTCCAATATCACTAGATAGGAAAAAAGATGTATCTGGATCTAGAACCCATGAGTTCTAAGAAGCAAATACTTTCCCTAACACCTCCTCATATCACTGTATTTACAGATACCTGCAAAGTATATTAAGTAAAGTTTCATATTGCTGAATGGCATTCTTTCCAATGAACCATTTTTTCTTTAATTTTTTAAAGGGACCTGAATGTGAGGAGCTGGGAAAATAGGGAAATGTCATGATAAAGGTGCTCGCCTACAGCAGGTAGCCTCCTGCAGGCCCCTCTCTCGCCCCCTGTTGGTAGGACATCCTCTCAGTGGAGAACTACATTCCCGAGATGCCCTTGCAGTAAGGTGTGCAGGTGACCTAGGTTCAGTCAGACTGACAAAGTTTCATCAAACTGGAATCTAATTATGAGCAGTATGGGGAGGTGGCAGAATGCAGAGAGAGGGGACCTTGCGCCAAGCATGATGGGGAAAGTGTATGGTTCTTCTGAGTCCTCAGCATTACTGTTAGCAAGTGACATGAAGGACAAGAGTAGGGTTTCACTGAGAATGGTCCGTGCTGTGGTAGGGCATCTCTCCCAGCTGCATGATCTTGATTGTGTAGGTCTAAGTTTAGGTTCTGGTCCTCCTGGAAATTCTGTAAGTTACCTAATGCTCTGTGATTACTTTCTTCCTGCTTAGCCAGCATGAGTAGACTCCAATATCGGCAATAACCTTGATCTTCCTCATCACTTCTCATGAAATAGCCTTAACCTTGCTACCCACACAGTTTACCTGTGAGGTAATATGATCTGCTTGGAATAGTGCTTCTAGAGATGAGAAAGTCAGGGTTTGGGGGACTGCTGTTTTTAGTCACTCAGTCATGCCAGACTCTTTGTGACCCCATGGACTGTAGCATGCCAGGCTTCCCTTTCCTTCACCAACTCCCAGACCTTGCACAAACTCATATCCATTGAGTCCATGATGCCTTGCAACCATCTAATCCTCTGTCGTCCCCTTCTCCTCCTGCCTTCAATCCTCCCCAGCATCTATTAGCCAGCATGAGTAGACTCCAATATCGGCAATAACCTTGATCTTCCTCATCACTTCTCATGAAATAGCCTTAACCTTGCTACCCACACAGTTTACCTGTGAGGTAATATGATCTGCTTGGAATAGTGCTTCTAGAGATGAGAAAGTCAGGGTTTGGGGGACTGCTGTTGTTTAGTCACTCAGTCATGCCAGACTCTTTGTGACCCCATGGACTGTAGCATGCCAGGCTTCCCTTTCCTTCACCAACTCCCAGACCTTGCACAAACTCATATCCATTGAGTCCATGATGCCTTGCAACCATCTAATCCTCTGTCGTCCCCTTCTCCTCCTGCCTTCAATCCTCCCCAGCATCTGGGTCTTTTCTAATGAGTCAGCTCTTCACATCAGGTGGCCAAAGTATTAGAGCTTCAGCTTCAGCATCAGTCCTACCAATGAATATTCAGGACTGATTTCCTTTAGAATGGACTGGTTTGATCTCCTTCCAGTCCATGGGACTCTCAAGAGTCTTCACCAACACCACAGCTCCAAAGCATCAATTCTTTGGCAATCAACCTTATTTATGGTCCAACTCTTACATCCATACATGACTACTAGAAAACACATAGCTTTGACTATACAAAACTTTGTTGACAAAGTAATGTGTCTGTTTTTTAGTATGCTGTCTAGGTGTGGCATAGCTTTTCTTCAAAGGAGCAAGCATCTTTTAATTTCATGGCTGAGTCACCATCTGCAGTGATTTTGGAGGCCAAGAAAATAAAGTCTCTCTCTGTTTCCTCATCTACTTGCCATGAAGTGATGGGACTGGATGCCATGATCTTCATTTTTTGAATTTTGAACTTTAAGCCAGCTTCTTCACGCTCCTCTTTCACCTTCATCAAGAGGCTCATTAGTTCCTCTTAGCTCTCTACCATAAGGGTGGTATCACCTGTACATCTGAGGTTATTGACATTTCTCCTTACAATCTTGATTCCAGCTTGTGATTTATCCAACCTGGCATTTTGCATAGTGTACTCTGAATATAAATTAAATAAGCAAGGTGACAATATACAGCCTTCACATACTCCTTTCCCAATTTGGAATTAGTTTGTTGTTTCATGTCCAGGTCTAACTGTTGCCTCTTGACCTCCATACAGCTTTCTCAGGAGGCACATAAGGTGGTCTGGTATTGCTATCTTTTGAAGAATGTTCCACAGTTTGTTGTGATCCATATAGTCAAAGGTTTTAGCATAGTCAATGAAGCAAAAGTAGATGTCTTTCTGGAATTTTCTAATTTTTCTATGATCCAACAGATGTTGGCAAGTTGACCTCTGATTCCTCTGCCATTTCTAAATCCAGTTTGTACATCTAGAAGTTCTCGGTCCATGTATTCTTGAAGCCCAGCTTGGAGGATTTTGAGCATGACCTTGCTAGCATGTGAAATGAGTACAATTGTGTGTAGTATGAACATTCTGTGGCATTGCCTTTTGGGGATTGGAATGAAAACTGACCTTTTCCAGTCCTCTGGCCACTGCAGAGGTTTCCAAATTTGCTGACATATTGAGTGCAGCACTGTAACAGCATCATCTTTTAGGATTTGAAATAGCTCAACTGAAATCCCATCACCTCCACTAGCTTTGCTTCCTAAGACCTACTTCACTTCACATTCCAGGATGTCTGGCTTTAGGTAAGTGATCTAGCCATCATGGTTATCCAGGTCATTAAGATATTTTTTGTATGGTTCTTCTGCGTACTCTCACCATCTCTTCTTAATATCTACTGCTTTGTTAGGTTCATAACATTTCTGTCGATCATTGTGCCCATCTTTGCATGGAATGTCCCCTTGGTATCTCTAATTTTCTTGAAGAGATCTCTAGTCTTTCCCATTCTATTGTTTTCATCTATTTCTTTGAAGTGATCACTTAGCATGTCTTTCTTATCTTTCCTTGCTATTGTTTGGAACTCTGCATTCAGATGGGTATATCTTTCCTTTTTGCTTCTCTTCTTTTGTCAGCTATTTGTACCAAGGCACATTAAGTCATGTGAGGAAAAAAACTACTGTAATAAGGTGTGAGGGTAAACAGTCCCATCACAAGTTATATACCACCAAGAAAAAGATTTATGGGGTGTATTATTTCTGTTATATTTTCCTAACTGAAAGGTTTTTTCCTACTATATTATTATCAAGTATTCTTCATGCTCTATTTGTTTTTGAAGGAAATTCTTTTACTCAGTAATGGTGATTTAAAAAATCAACAGATGGGGAGATTTATACTATGAGGAGCAAAGTATTAATTTCCATCTGAGTTAACAGGAATGGATAGAGAATGTCAACACTGTTGATTCAGAGCTCGGAGGCATTCATCTTACTTCTCAGAGAATCCAGGCAAATGTATATGTATATCTTCTTTGAGGATTCTAGATGATTTAAAATTTTTCTAATTTGGAGCTTCCTTTTACCTTTGAACATACATGACTTTATTTTAGGACCGTGACAATACCCCTTTGTTTAAGGATTAATGCCTTAAATAGCAGTCTTTCCATTGTTTAAAATTATCCTCTGCCTTTTCTAAAATCAGCTTGAACATCTGGAAGTTCATGGTTCACGTATTGCTAAAACCTGGCTTAGAGAATTTTGAATATTACTTTACTAGCGTGTGAGATGAGTGCAATTGTGCAGTAGTTTGAGCATTTATGGCATTGCCTTTCTTTGGGATTGGAATGAAAACTGACCTTTTCCAGTCCTGTGGCCACTGCTGAGTTTTCCAAATTTGCTGGTATATTGAGTGCAGCATTTTCACACCATCATCTTTCAGGATTTGAAACAGCTCCACTGGAATTCCATCACCTCCACTAGCTTTGTTTGTAGTGATGCTTTCTAAGGCCCACTTGACTTCACATTCCAGGATGTCTGGCTCTAGGTGAGTGATCACACCATTGTGATTATCCAGGTCACGGAGATCTTTTTTGTACAGTTCTTCTGTGTATTCTTGCCACCTCTTCTTAATATCTTCTGCTTCTGTTAGGTCCCTACCATTTCTGTCCTTTATTGAGCCCATCTTCGCATGAAATGTTCCACTGGTATTTCTAATTTTCTTGAAGAGATTTCTAGTCTTTCCCATTGTATTGTTTTCCTCTATTTCTTTGCATTGATCTCTGAGGAAGGCTTTCTTATCTCTCCTTGCTATTCTTTGGAACTCTGCATTCAAATGGGTATATCTTTCCTTTGCCCCTTTGCTTTTCCCTTCCCTTCTTTTCATAGCTCTTTGTAAGGCCTCCCCAGACAGCCATTTTGCATTTTTGCATTTCTTTTCCATGGAGATGGTCTTGATCCCTGTCTCCTGTACAATGTCATGAACCTCCATCCATAGTTCATCAGGCACTCTATCAGATCTAGTCCCTTAAATCTATTTCTCACTTCCACTGTATAGTCATAAGGGATTTGATTTGGGTCATACCTGAATGGTCTAGTGGTTTTCTCCACTTTCTTCAATTTCAATCTGAATTTGGTAATAAGGAGTTCATGATCTGAGCCACAGTCAGCTCCCAGTCTTATTTTTACTGAAAATTAGACAATAACAAGTCGTTATTCTCACTTAAAAAAAAAAAACTACCACATTCTGTTACTCGAGAGACATTTGTTCATAAAAGTGGAATGCCCTCCCTCTCAATTTTTTAATATTTACAAAATAGGTTGTGATCTGTGAGTCAGAGTAGTTGTGATTAGAAGAGGCTTCCCACCTGATAAGCTGCCCAACAATATTGCCTGAAGTAGGAAACATCTAAACTCACAAATGAAACCTGGGGTCTTTGCAGAGAACTAACCATCTAATTATCTGCAGCTCTCATTTGGCCCTAATGGAGCTAATCTTTTGATTTTGTTATTAATATTAAATGATTTGAGATTTCCTTAAGGTGATCCTAGCTTGAGAACCCAAACTAGTATTTAGTTAAGCTTACATTAATTGATCATTGCTTTTTATGAAAGAGAAGTACCTATCAAGCATGTGCTTTGAAGGTGGATGGATCTGGGTTTAACTTCCATCCTCTGTTTATAAGCTTGACTTAGGGGAAATTACTTAACACCTGATCCTCGCTTTTCTAAACTGTGAAAATCGACTTGTAAGATTTTTGTGAGGGCTTCCATGGTGGCTCAGGCAGTAAAGAATCTGCCTGCCTAATGCAGAAGACACAGGAGACATGAGTTCAAACCCTGGGTCAGTTAGAGCCCCTGGAGGAAGAAAAGGCCACCCACTCCAGTATTCTTGCTTGAAAAGTCCCGTGGAGAGGGGAGCCTGGTGCGCTACAGTCCCTGGGGTCCACAGAATTGGACACAATGGGTGTCAGCATGCATGCACAAGGGCTTCCCTGGGGCTCAGTGGTAAAGAAGCTGCCTGCCGGTGCAGGAGACACAGGTTCAGCCCCTGACTTGGGAAGATCCCACATGCCACAGAGCATCTAAGCCCGTGTGCCACAGCTGTTGAGCCTGAGCCCAGGAGCCACAGCTATTGCAGCCTGAGTGCCTAGAGCCTGCACTCCCCAACAAGAGAAGCCACTGCAGTGAGAAACCCTCCCAGCACACCTAGAGAGAAGCTCCACTCTCTGTACCTAGAGAAAGCCCACACCCAGCAGCAAAGACCCGACACGGCCAAAAACAAATACGGAAAATAATAACAATATTTTTAAAGATTTATGTGAGGATAACACAAGATAATTTCTATATACTCCAGACACCATGCCTAGCACATATGGCATTCAGTGATAGGCATCCCAATGGGAAGATTAGACTCTTTGACCAAGTTATAGATGAGATCAGTGCATGGATCTAGGTTGATAAAATCCTGAGAACTCAGAAATTCTGGGAGTTCTGATGCTTGAGTACCTGCCATTTATATCCAAGAAACACTGAAACTGAGTGCAAGCTAATCCATTTTTACACCTTAGAAATATACAATGGTAAAGAGAAAAATTCCTTACTATAGAGCATTAAGGTCTTTATTTCATCATTGTTTTCAATTTGTGGTGCTTAAGATGGATCTCTCGGACTCCATCTCAGATGCTTGGCGATAAGGGAAGAAATAGAATCTCTTTCTCTTCAGTATCTTGGGGAAGGACAGGGGTTCAGTTCAGTTCAGTTAAGTCGCTCAGTTGTGTCTGACTCTTTGCGACTCCATGAATCGCAGCATGTCAGGCCTCCCCGTCTATCACCAACTCCCGGAGTTCACTCAGATTCATGCCCATTGAGTCAGTGATGCCATCCAGCCATCTCATCCTCTGTCGTCCCCTTCTTCTCCTGCCCCGAATCCCTCCCAGCATCAAAGTCTTTTCCAATGAGTCAACTCTTCGCATGAGGTGGCCAAAGTACTGGAGTTTCAGCTTCAGCATCATTCCTTGTTAGTAGCAAGTAAATTGAACCCACAGGAATGATTAATCTCATAACCAATTAATATTTTCTGTGCACCCTGTAGTTTGATTACACATGAAAAGTGAACTGGAATCATCATTAAGATAATTCTAATCAAAGTCTTTTTTAGCTCAATTAAAATAGCATTTTTGTTCTGTGATTAATCTAATGTTAAAGGATACAAGAGACTGACTTTCACATACCTCCTGTAATTTAATCTGTTTCTTTCCAACACTATTTTAGTTGCTTTGAACATCCTGGCTTTATCCTGGAAGAGCATTAAAGATCCATTAATAAATGTTTACATAATTACACACGCAGAGGCAGATGTTCACCAAGGCAAATTATATTTTTAATAAGAATAAACGATCAGGACTTCTCTGGTGGTCTAGTGGTTAGGAATCTGCCTGCCAATGCAGGGGATGTGGGTTTGCTCCCTGGTCTGGAATGATTCCACATGCCTTGGGGCAACTGCTCTGCAACAAGAGAAGCCATCGCAATGAGAAGCCCCCCTAAGCAACTAGAGAGTACCCCCTGTTCACACAGCGAGAGAAAGCCCGCATGCAGCAGTGAAGACCCCCTGTAACAGAAATGAGTAATTAAAATATTTTTTAAAAATAAATGATAGTGCGTTTAGGCTTTTCCCAATCTTATTTTATGGTAAAAATCCTACACTAAGTAACATTTAGAGATACTGACACTGGTAATTGAGGCAACAGATATGCTGACCTTCTAGGATAAAATACTGTCTAGATGGTAGAGATATCTTCATTTTCTAAGGATAACATACATTAAAAATAGGAGGCTTAATTCTCCCTGTTGAAAATAAGGAAAGGGATTTCCCCTCACCTTTTTCTTCAAAAATGTGTCACAGTACAAGTATTTTCTCCTCTCTTTGAAAGTTATATAAACTCTTTTGAAATATGCCCCAGTCTGTCAGTTTTATGACCCAGGAATGTCTTTCTCAAGGACCTAGGAGCCATCTCAGATCTTTGGCTCCGGTTCCTGACATAGAGAAACTAAAACCCCTGGATTTGCCTAGGTGATGCCTCATTATCCTAATGAGGCAATACTTGAAAAGCTCCTGTATAGCTTCAGGATGAGGTTTGGTCACTGGAAAGATCAAGTTATGATTAGAAGCTTGGAACTTTTAGCCTCAACTCATTCCCTCATCCTCTAGGGAGCGGATAGAATTGAAGATGAACTGTCAATCATGCCAACATGATGAAGCCTCTATAAAAATCCCTAAAGTATGGGGGTTGGTGAACACATCTATATGGCAGGAAGGCTGTGCACCCCATACTCCATGGGGCCCGTAGCTTCTACTCCATGGGCCCTTCTTCAGCTATGATTCTATGTATTCATATTTGTGTTCCTTATATCTTTGTAGTAAGTTGGTAATAATAAGTAAAGTGCTTTCCTGAATGCTCAAGCCATTCTAGCAGTTTCTGAATCTAAGAGGAGTGTCATGGACGCCTCCAATTAGAACAAGGTGGTTAAATTATAGATGAAAACCTGGAACTTGGAATCTGTATCTGAAGTAAGGTGAGGGCACAGCCTTGTGGGACTGAGCCCCTTTAGCCTGTGAAATGTGATTCTAACTCTAGGTAGATAGTGTCAGAACTGAATTTAATTGTAGGAAACCCAGCAGCTGTCAGAGAATTGGTTAGTGTGTGTGGGAAAATCCATACAATTGGTATCAGACATATTCAGCATGCAGAGAAAAAAAAATGATAGTTTCCTTTTAATATTTATTTTAGTAATCCTCTTTAAAACAAAAAAGAAAACATTCATATAGTTGAAGAAAACATTTATCATTAGCCGTGAAAGCATAATGACTAAGTGAACTGCTATGGGAAAAGGAGCATTTCTGCATCACAGACATAAACGCCACAGTCATTTGTGCTCCGTGCCAGGTAAACTGGGGGTCCAAGGTAATTTGGAAGAGTGCTTTGGGCTATTTGATATGTTTGGTTTGGCTTGCAGTACAGAGAAAAGAGTGTTTCAGGAGATGTCAGGAGATTAGAATTAAATTCTGGCTCTGAAAGTGTTTGGCTTTCTGCTCTCAGAATACGTGTGTGGATGTACTTCTCGGTCACCTTGGGGTCGGGCAGGTTCATGTGACTGATCTGGCAAATAAGCTACGGGTGGGAGTGACGACTTGCTTGTACAACAGAGCATTTAACTACCAGTGCAAGGTCCTCTGAAACTCTCTCCCTTTGTCATAGCAACAGTAATATTTGAGATGATGGCTGCTCTGAAAACATCAGGCCTGAATGAAGGAGACAAGGAGCAGAGCTCCCTGCAAATCTGCAATGCACTTGAAACATGAAAGAAAAATAATCCATCAAAGTTTGGAGGTTGTTTGTTACCACAGCACACAAGCTAGTTTATCCTAACTGACAGAACAAGAATCCACCATTCTAGCATACAGTTATGGACCTGGAAGTGAAATTCTGGCATGTGTACAAGCAAATAAACCCAGGCTCTGTTCTGTCTGTATTATAAGCAAAGTTACGAATCAAAATAAATAAAAAATAAAACTCTTGGGTTTTATACCTTGAGGTTCCAAACTAGAACTTTGAGGTCACCTTCAAGGGTATCTCCTGAGTTTAATCTATCATTGGTTTCTTACAAAATAAAAAAAATACCACTGGAGGTGATTTGGTGGGTTAATGAATCTTGTCAGGGTTTCTGTAATATCTTAAACTTTAATTACATTTCAGTTACTTAGTGGCATTTTACAGGGCAGATTTGAAGCTATGTTTTACTCTATGCATTACCAAATCAGAGGATATTTACACCAAAATTCTTCATATAACTAGTATATAACTAAGAAATATTTACTAACAGCAACTCTCCAAATTTTCAGAAGGAAATACTATCATTTTTAATGCTTTCCAACTTACTTGTCTGTTAAGTAAAGTGAGATTGTATTTATTGAGTCTGGAATTGCAGTTATGGAAATTTTCATTTCACTTTATAAGCTTCTGCTAACAAAGTCAGAATATAAAAAGCAATCTTATTTCCCCTTGCTTTCCACACATAAATCTTGAAGAAAATGTACTTGTGTATTATAGTTGTGCTTTGTAAAATCCATTTCCATAAGCATGAAAATTTTAAGGAATATATTACCTGTGCATGCATGCTAAGTTGCTTCAGTCATGTCCAACTCCTTGTGACCCTATGGAATGTAGCCCACCAGGCTCCTCTGTCCATAGGAGTCTCCAGGTGAGAATACTGGAGTGGATTGCCATGCCTTTCTCCAGGGGATCTTCTCAACTCAGGGATTGAAACTGCATCTCTTAAGTCCCAGCATTAGCAGGCAGATTCTTTACCACTAGCACCACCGGGAAAGCCCAATATATTACCACGTTGCATTTAAATATTTTTTTTTCTATAAATTAAAACATTCATTTAAATAGTTAATAAAGGGACTTCCTTGGTGACCCAGGGGTAAAGAGTCTGCCTGCTGGTGCAGAGGACATGGTTTCCATCCCTGGTCTGGGAAGATAAATATATTCCAAACATGGGGATTGAACCATTCCATAATTCTCTATTTTACAGTTGGAATCTTTGTTAAACTTGTCCATAACTCATGTTTTTCTGCCTAAAATCTCTTATGCGAAGTATCTTGTATTATTTGCTCGCCTTCTAGAAGAGGTAACTACTGACTATCTCCTGATTTCAAGAAAACATTGCCTTTAAAGCACTTTGAATCATTTCTTTAGTCTCTCTGAGCACTGTATACATCCTGTACCTCTAGCAAGAGGGAGGACAGAAGAAGCTAATTTCAGGATTGTGCTCTTCATGTGCTCTCGATTTTTAGACAATTTGGAGCCAGCTGGCTGGGTCGTGGAGCCAGGCCTTGCTCCACATATACAGATGCAGAGGGTGTTGTGGTTGAAATGGACAATGTTTTCAGTCTCAGCCTGATGTCTAATGGTGTTCCATGTCTACGGCAAAGGAGGGGCACAAGATTTCCTTTTCAGCCATTGCTTTCTGCACGGGGCCTCAGAAGACCTTCGTGGGTATGATGGCCAAGATACTAAGTGTCAGCCTTCACATTCTGTATCTAGCCTCTTGCTTAAGCCGTATGAAGACAATTGATATTGGTTGTCAAACAACAACCTTTCATTGGACACAGAGGTGCAGACTAGAATAATGTTATAGTGTATGGGGTGGAGACAGGTAGGGGCTCTCTTAATGGAATGGCTGGAGGGTCACTGGATAGTCCATCTGCCGCAGAGCTTTCATGGTGTTCAATCTGCTTGGTCTAGGTGCATAGCCAAACTGATTAGAGCTGTTTCTAGTAGGAACTTCACTAGCCAGTGGTCATTGGCAGAAGGCTTGCTTTAAATCGCTGAAAGACAGAGATTTTATAACTTCCTGAATAGGAGTGACCCTAAATGCCCAGAAGTTTGGGAGAGATGGTGCTTGAGTGGCACAGGTGACTGGATTCACACACCTACATGTCAATCACTGAATCTGCCTCCACGATTCCTCCATGTTTAGAATGTTCAGACATTTTCTGCAAAGAGGGTATGGGAAAATAAAGGGATGAGTTTGCTCATCAGAACAGTTCTGTTACTACGTTTTCCAGTCAGTGATTTCCCTGAGAGTGTTTAAATTGCTTCAGGCAGGTTCTCATCTCCATTTATTTCTAGACCTTAGATGCTTACTGATTAAGTAGTATTTCCTATAATTTGTCAAAAGTGTCCTAAACCTAAAACAAAAACAGACCCTGGGGCTTCTCACTGGTTTAGTAACGTGGGACAAGTCATCAGCATACCCTAAGCATTAGGATGCTCACCGAAAATGAGAATAATGGGGTAATCAGGGCTGTTGGGCCAATGACACACAATTACT
Source organism: Madoqua kirkii (assembly GCA_006408675.1). NCBI lineage: Eukaryota > Metazoa > Chordata > Mammalia > Artiodactyla > Bovidae > Madoqua > Madoqua kirkii. The sequence goes on along the minus strand of SJYC01018779.1, from coordinate 10,605 downwards.
TTAAGAAAATACCTTTAAACAGAATGTAATAGACCTTAGCAAGAATATAGAAAACTCTTTTTCTGCAAAACAATAAAAAGTAATTAAAGAAAAAGATATTATAGCATAATCAGTCAATTCTTCAACCTTTCATAAATAGGCATTTGTCATTTATGTATTAACAAATATTTAATGAGTGTTCTCCATGTGCCAGATCACATTATATACTAAGAGAGACTGAAGATGTAGAAGACAAGAATTTTAGAATTTACAAAGCAAAATAAAGGGCACTGTGTGAGAATCTTTTCATTCAGAAAGTTGGAAAGAAAGAATGCAGATGCCAGAATACTAAGGAATCATTAACTTAGCCAAAATATACACACTGACAATCAATCCTTATTAAACCGAAGCATAGGTGGGCAATACCGTCGCCACAGCTGCTGTGCCTAATTGAGCTGGGTTTGCATTTCAAAACCAGCACCTGGGGCCACATTCAAATTATTCTGCCAGAGGTTACTCTAAGGAATATGAACTTTGGGAGGCAATTTACAATTTTTTAATATTTTATCCACAGGGAAGATTCAGCTTACAGCAAATTAGGTAATATTATTTAAAATTATATGTAAATGGGTTGTGTAGTCATTCCAAATCTAAGCAGACTTTTGCTTCGTGATATATCCTAGGAATAAATTTGGAATCTTTGGATTTGGGAAGGATCACAGACTATAAATATCCCATAAAACTTCAAATGAATGTTGTCTTAAAATTAATCTTCAATAAGTGATTTCAGTTCCAAGTAAATTCAGCTACATACACGAAGATGACAAGTGATCTGTACAAGTGTAAGGACTGATGTAGGTCTAAGCTGTGTCCATGACATAACCATTAATTGGTAGGCAGCTAACCAGTTGCTTTGTACTAGGGACTTCTAAAATATCCAAAAAAGAAAACTTCAAGGAACACATTCAAGAGGCATGTTAACTGGGTCACGTGCCAGCTCTACTCTAAGCACATTCTATATATTAACTCAGCTTACAATGACTCCAGAGTGAGTACTATCATAAACCTTATTTCACAGACAAGGAACTGAGTTTCAGAAAGGTTGAGCTGCATTAAGTCAACCAGCCAATAAGGAGCAGGACAAGTCTGGCATCAGTCTTACTTTTCAACCACCACGCTGGAATGTGCTCAGTTAGACTTGGTAACAAAGCCTGACTCATCAGAAGAGGGATTTCCCAGGATGGAAAGAAACTTTGTAAAGGGCAATAATTTTATCTGTGGGGTCACATAAAGGATTAACATTTAGGATTAGATTGTCAATTCAGGGTCATGAGTCCCAAGAATTTACCCAGTATCAAGAGTTGCAAATTATTTCAAAGATGGACTCAGTCAAGGAGCACAGACAAAACAAAGGAGATCAGGAACACTCCCGTCACTTCCTAGGTCCTTGTTTTACACATTGGACTTGTGCTTTCTGGCCCAGAATAACAGACTCAGTCTCGACCTGGGGTTTTGCAGGTTCCTACAAACAGTGTATGTTCAGTCACTCAGTCATGTCCAACTCTTTCCGAGTTTATGAACTGTAGCCCACCAGGCTCCTCTGTCCATGGGATTCTCCAGGCAAGAATACTTCACTCTCTGAGTACGGAGGAGGGCAGGCAAGATCTGATTCACCCCTACACTGGAGACCTGAAGTTTTCTAAGACCAGATGAATGCTGGGGAAAAGCCCCTGGCAGGGAGGGGACTACAAGGACTTGGGCACCAGGAGGAATGGCAATTAGGGAGCATAATGAAGGCTGGAGGCTGTGACGCATGGCCTCGTGTTCTGGGGATGGAAGCTCCAGGCTTCATGCAGGGCAGAGCTGACAGCTAGGTGGAAGGGTACCTATAGCATATTTTCACCACCCCTCCTACCAAACACACATTTCATACTCTCTTTCTGAGGAGCTTGGAGTCCATTTATCAGGGTAAAGGATTGTTTGAAGCTTCTTTGTTGTTGTTGTTGTTGTTTAATCTATGTTTAACTGCTTGTTAACTGGAAAGCAAAAGACAACCCTCAACTCTGAGGTTACACATAAGTGCCACCACCACAACAGCAGATGCCAAAGACAAGCCCAGTGTAAGTGACAAAAGTTCATATGAATTTATTATAAGGACTGATTTTTCTGACTCCCTGTTCCTTATCTCCAAGAACCATGGTGAGCCACAGATAAAGTACCTGGTGTGTAAGGTGGTAGTTCACAGTTTGAGTCCACCCAGGCAGACTCCCAGACTGAGTGAACAGACATTTGAATTCATCCACCACAAGTTTAGGCCTGACTCAAAGGTTTTCTTAATGAAGGTTTCTGAAGAATTTTCCAGCTTTATAATTTCTAGGCAGAATTTTATTTTGTTCTCCCATTGTATTTATTTCTGCTTAGTATTATTTATCTCCAAGCAAAAGGATCAACAATAATCCTTTAAAAACCTGAGAGGAAATGCATCATCTGGTTGGTCTATTTCTATTCAATTTCAATTAGCTTTCTAAAAATAATTTTAGGGAGCTATCCAAAATGATGGTCTCAAGTTTTGCAAGTGACAGATAGCAGAGATTTATTGTAGTGACTTATCTCACACTGCCTCAGTGGCCCTATAGCCTCAGTGTTAAAGTGATTACACAGTAACTTCTTTCCTGTGTTTCTTCATTCCCCTAGTCTTGAGGGTTCTTCTCCCTTCCTTTATACCCATTTTCTTCTACCCACCTCATAGCCCAGCAAATAAAGAATCAGTCTTCAGTGTAGGAGACACAGGAGACTCAGGTTCTATCCCTGGGTCAAGGAGGTCCCCTGAAGAAGGAGATGGAAACCACTCCAATATTCTTACCTGGAAAATCCGATGGGATAGAGGAGCCTGGTATGTTATAGTCCAGTGGATGGCAGAGAGTCAGACACGACTGAGAAACTAGCACTTTCCCTTTTCACTTTCTTCTCCTACACGCCTTTCCCAGGCAGGACTGGTGCCTGTGTCGTGCTATCAGAACATTTGTTAGCTGCCTCTGAGAATGCATTTCTCAGAACAGCACCTCACTCCCAGGGATGCCCAGTGGTAGGCAGGTGATAGCTTTGTGATCACATAGAATACTTTGCTTCAGTGTGTATTTGACTTGAAGATTTGGGATACTTTTAAAAATCTCTTACACACTTTTTCCTTTTTCTTTTTTTAAATTAAACTTTTAATTTTGTTTTGGAGTATCTCTGGGTGCCTCAGCAGTTAAAAAAAAGAAATCTGCCTGCAATGCAGGAGACACAGAAGATGTAGATTAGATCCCTGGGTCAGGAAGATCCCCTGAAAAAGCAAATGGCAACCCACTCCAGTAATTTTGCTTGGAGAATCCCATGGATAGAGGAGCCTGGTGAGCTACAGGCTTTGATGGGGTTTCAAAGAGTTGGACACGACTAGGTGACTAAATAACAACACAGCCGATTAACAATATTGCAATAGTTTCAAGTGGACAGGAAAAGGATTCGGCCATACATAAATGTGTACCCATTCTCCCCCGAACTCCCCTCCTATCCAGGCTGCCACGTAGCACTGAGCAGAGTTCCTTGTGCTGTACAGTAGGACCCTATCGGTTATCTGTTTTAAATATGGCAGTGTACAATGCTGATCCCAAACTCCCTAGCTGTCTCTTTCCCCATCCTTTTCCCAGTAACCCTAAGTTCATTCTCTAAGTCGGTGAGTGTGTTCTGTTTTGTAAATAAGTTTATTTGCATCGTGCCTGTTTAGATTCCTCACATAAGGGATGTTATAGGATGTTTCTGCTTCTCTGTCTGACTTACTTCACTCAGCATGACAGTCTCTGAGTTCATCCATGTTGCTGCAAATGGCATTAGATTTTTCTTTTTAATGGCTGAGCAATATTTTATTGTCCATACATACCACATCTTCTTTATCCATTCCTCTGTCAATGGACATTTGGGTTGCTTCCATGGTTTGGCTATTGAAAAAAGTGCCGCAATGAACATTGAGGCAAATGTATCTTTTTGGACCATATTTTTCTCCTAATATATGCCCAGGAATGGGATTGCTGCTGGGTCATAGGGTAGCTATATATTTAATCTTTTTTTTTTTTAAGGAATATGCATGCCACTCACCATTGTGGCTATACCAATCTACATTCCCACTAACAGTGTAGGAGAATTCCCTTTTCTATATACTCTCTCCAGCACTTATTGTTTGTGGATTTTTTGATGATAGTCATTTCAATTGGTGTGAAAAATCTCTTGCATATTTTTGATGCATCTATACTCAAGTATGTATTATTATAACTCCACTTCTCCACATTGACCTACCTCAAATTCTGTGTCAAATGTGTTTAGACATAAATGACTATAGTAGACTGCATAGATGGCTATAAATCCTTCCATTCTTTGCATCCACATCTTTGTAATATAACTTTTAACATGTTCCTTGAAGAAGCAGTCTTTTTTCAACTCTTGAGTCAAGGAGGGCTATAACATTGTAAAATGTGGTGTTAGCAGGGATTTGAAAACTGCTATGCATTGGGTGCACAGCTCTCAGATCACTGCTGCATGTGAACAAGTCCAGGCTAGCCCACTGGTGACCGAAAAGCCGTGTGAAGAACTGCGGCACCCCACTGTCAGTCAGGCAGGCCTCAAATAAGTTGTCAACTTCAGGACACATGAATGAGAACCAGAGGAGATCAGCTTGACCCATATCAGAAAAATGGCCCCACTGGACTCAGCCCCCAGTCGCTGATTCGCAGAATTGTGAGCAAAACCAATGACTAGTTTTAAACCTCTACATTTGGGGGTAATTTTCATGCAGCAAAGATTAACTAATACCATGAATAAGAATGAGAAGTAAAAGCCCAAGAAATAAGCCACTTTTATTTGAAAGAAATAACTGGAAAGTTTTATTCTTCAGGGTTAACAAAAAATTCAGTCTTATTTATTGTTTGCCCTGCCTGTTCTCCCCCACATTCTCAAACAACCTGAGAAATTACTTCATGAGACTCTCACTATTGGGGAGATATTTTCAGATCAACCCTGGGAAGATTTAAAGTTAATCACAAGAATGTCTGCAATGATAAAGAAGCAAGTCTTGGCCAAGAACAATAAGAAAAACACAACTGAATATAAGCACATTAGAAATTACCTGAGACTTTCTTTGAAGTTAGTTTCAGATACCCATTACAGATCAAGTCATGAAAAAATGGAAAAGATGATGAAGATGTGAAGCTAACTTAAGCTGCTTTAGACTCAGAATGTAGTAACAAGGTGAAAAGATTCTCCTAGCCTACTAAATGACCTATTTTGTTGTTCTCCACTGACATTTGTAAACAGTTGGTTGAAAGGCAAATTTAACCCAGTTGTTTATACAACTTTTCACTTAGGGCATAAATGTAACGAGCTGGCTCACTTATTGGTTTCTTTGTTCCCTATGTTTATAAAGATGATGTTTCTGAAGTGTTTCTGTATGTTCAATGAAGTGGTCAAAATGATCAATTTTATAACAGAAAAAAAGTACACTGAATAATCATTTTGTAACCAAACTGCAGTATAATGGGAAGTGACTTGAAGATTATTCCACATTCTACAGTAGTGACTACTTGAGTTGGGCAGCAGGAGCCCTCTGTCCTGGGGATAGGCAATAAACAAATGCATCATCTGTAGAAAATTAGGTCTGCTTTTTATTATCACCACGTGTTCCAGCAATTCTAGGTAATTTCAGTGCTAATATATATATGCCTCCCACAGGTGTGGACAGCTGCCCTATACTCCTTCCGTGCCTGTCCTGCTACAGAGCACCACTGTTACATGGATGAATGCTGCCTTAGCTGAAGAAGATGCTGCTCAGAATTTATGTACTTAAGCTTTCACTGTTAGGTTTCTTCCTGAGAAAAAATTAAAACAAAGGAGAAGAATTTGGAAAAGATAAACAAGTCAATTATTAATCATAACAATAAAGATTAGCTCAGTGATAATACTCAAAAAATCCTTTAAAGATTGCCATTAATAGGTGTTTATCTTGGTGGGCCTAGATTTTAGAAATATTCTGACATGAAGCAGAAAAAGGAATTTCCCGATCCAGCATCCGTCTGCTTAAACTGAGTCCCATTTCTGATAATAATAGATTCATTGTAACAATATTTTGTGAGTCAAAATATAAATAACATTAATTTCAAGATGGCAAGTTATTTAAAATACATATTAACATATAATTGCATATACATATGTGTATATATATGTATATAGAATTACAAATATGAAAAATGCAAAATTCACAGAATTTTAAAGATAATATGTGAGATAGCAAACAATTTCATTCTTTATAGAGGGCCATGGTAAGCAACATCCCTATTCTTTCCTTCTCTGCCAAGAGATATTTTTGATGATATTTTCATGAAAAAATTGAGGTTGTATTTTTCCAGCATAATAATTTATCTTTTTTTTAGTTATTTGTTCATGAATATCTTCCTCTTATACCAATTCCTTCAAGGATGCAGATGAAATTTCTTGTCCTTGTATATTCAGTACCTTGTACATACCCTGATAAATACTTGTTCATCTCTGTTGCTGCTCTAGCCAGTTGTATTTGGTACCATGTGATTCTCTCAGTATGCATATGTCACTAGACTACTTTGATTTTACAGTTTACCTGTATATCACATTGTATATGTGATATATACATATATATATACATACATATAAACACACATACACACACATAAAGATATTAGAAAATAAATATTTTTAATTTATTTTTTTATTGAAGGATAATTGCTTTACAGAATTTTGCTGATTTCTGTCAAACCTTAACATGAATCAGCCATAGGTATACATATATCCCTTCCCTTTTGAATCTCCCTCCCATCTCCCTCCACATCTCACTCCCTAAGTTGATACAGAGCCCCTGTTTGAGTTTCCTGAGCCATACAGCAAATTCTCATTAGCTGTCTATTTTACATATGGTAATGAAACTTTCCAAGTTATTCTTTCCATACATCTCACCCTCTCCTCCCCTCTCCCCATGTCCATAAGTTTATTCTCCATGTTTATTTCTCCACTGCTGCCCTGTAAACAAATTCTTCAGTACCATTTTTCTAGATTCCATATATGTGCATTAGAATATGATTTTTATCTTTCTCTTTCTGACTCACTTCATTCTGTAGAATAGGTTCTAGGTTCATCCACCTCATCAGAACTGAGTCAAATGCATTCCTTTTCATGGCTGAGTAGTATTCCATTGTGTGTATGTACCACAACTTCTTTATCCATTCATCTGGCAGTGGACATCTAGGTTGCTTCCATGTTCTAGCTATTGTAGATACTACTGCAAAGAACAACACGATATATCTTTTTCAATTGTGGTTTCCTCAGGGTATATATCTAGAAGTGGGATTGCTGGGTCATATGGTGGTTTTATTCCTAGATTTTTTAAGGAATCTCCATGCCATCTTCCACAGTGACTGTATCAATTTGCATTCCCACCAACAGTGCAAAAGTGTTCTGCTTTCTCCACACCCTCTCCAGCATTTATTGCTTGTAGACTTTTTGATGATGGCCATTCTGACCAATGTAGGTGATATCTCATTGTGGTTTTGATTTGCATTTCTCTAATAATGTGCGATGTTAAGCATCTTTCCATGTGTTTGTTAGCCATCTGTAGGTCTTATTTGGGGAAATGTCTGTTTAGGTCTTTCTCCCACTTTTTTATTGGGTTGTTTGTATTTCTGGCATTGAATTGTATAAGCTGCTTGCATATTTTGGAAATTAATCCTTTGTCAGCTGTTTCATTTGCTATTATTTCTCCCACTCTGAGGGTTTTCCTTTCACCTTGCTTATAGTTTCCTTTGCTGGGCAAAAGCTTTTAAGTCTAATCAGATCCCACTTGATTACTCTTGTTTTATTTCTATGACTTTAGGAGGTGGGTCACAGAGGATCTTGCTTTGGTTTATGTCATCAAGCGTTCTGCCTATGTTTCCCTCCAAGAGTTTTATAGTTTTTGATCTTACAGTTAGGTCTTTAATTCATTTTGAACTTATCTTTGTGTATGGCAGCAGCAGCATGATGTTAGGAACTGTTCTAATTTCATTCTTTTACATGTAGCTGTCCAGTTTTCCCAGCACTATTTGTTGAAGAGGATGTCTTTACCCCCATTGTACATTCTTGCCTTCTTTGTCAAAAATGAGGTACCCATAGGTGCATGGGTTTATTTCTGAGCTTTCTACCTTGTTCCATTGGTCTGTATTTATCTTTTTGTGCCAGTACCATACTGTCTTGATGACTGTAGCCTGGTAGTATAATCTGAAGTCAGGAAAGTTGATTCCTCCAGCTCCGTTCTTCTTCCTCAGGACTGCTTTGGCTGTTCAGGGTCTTTTGTGTTTCCATATGAATTGTGAAATTTTTTGTTCTAGTCCTGTTAAAAATGTCATTGGTAATTTGACAGGGATCGTATTGAATCTAGAGATTGTGTTTAGTAGTATAATCATTTTCACAATGTTGATTAATCTTACCCAGGAACATAGAATCTCTCTCCATCTGTTTATGCCATCTTTTATTTCTTTCATCAGTGTCATATAATTTTCTGTGTAGTTCTTTTCTCTCCTTAGGTAAGTTTATTACTAAATATTTAATTCTTTTTGCTGCAATGGTGAATGTGATTGATTCTTTAATTTCTCTTTCTGATTTTTCATTGTTAGTATATAGAAATGCAAGTGTATTGATTTTGTATACTGCAACTTTGTTAAAGTCACTGATTAGTTCTAGTAATTTTCTGATATTATCTTAGGATTTTCTATGTACAGTATCAGGTCATCAGTGAGACCTCACTGCAAACAGTGAGAGCTTTACTTCTTTTTGGATCTGGATTTCTTTTATTTCTTTTTCTTCTCTGATTGCTGTAACTAGGATTTCCAAAACTATGTTGAATAATAGTGGTGAAAGTGGACACCCTTGTCTTGTTCCTGATCTTAGGGGAAATGCTTTCTGTTTTTCAGCATTTAGAATAATCTTTGCTGTATGTTATCATATAGTTTGAGCATTCTTTGGCATTGCTTTTCTTTGGGTTTGGAATGAAAACTGACTTTTTTAGTCCTGTGGCCACTGCTGAGTTTTTCAGATTTGCTGGCATATTGAGTGCAGCACTTTCACAGCAGCATCTTTCAGAATTTGAAATAGTTCAACTGGAATTTCATCACCTCCAATAGCTTTGTTCATAGTCATGCTTTCTAAGGCTCACTTGACTTATTCCAGGATATCTGGCTCTAGATGAGTGATCACACCATTGTGATTATCCAGGTCATGAAGATCTTTCTTGTACAGTTCTTCTGTGTATTCTGCCACCTCTTCTTAATATCTTCTGCTTTCTATCGAGCTCATCTTTGCATGAAATTTTCCCTTGGTAGCTCTAATTTTCTTGAAGAGATCTCTAGTCTTCCCATTCTGTTCTTTTCCTCTATTTCTTTGCATGGATCACTGAAGAAGGCTTTTTTAATCTCTTCTTGCTCTTCTATGGAACTCTGCATTCAGATGCTTATATTTTTCCTTTTCTCCTTTGCTTTTCGCTTCTTTTCTTTTCACAGCTATTTGTAAGGCCTCCCGAGACAGCCGTTTTGCTTTTTTTACATTTCATTTCCATGAGGATGGTCTTGATCCCTGTCTCCTATACAGTGTTACGAATCTCATTCCATAGTTCATCAGGCACTCTATCTATCAGATCTAGGCCCTTAAATCTATTTCTCACTTCCACTGTATAATTATAAGGGATTGATTTAGGTCATATCTGAATGATCTAGCAGTTTTCCCTACTTTCTTCAATTTGAGTCTGAATTTGGCAATAAGGAGTTCATGATCTGAGCCACAGTCAGCTCCTGGTCTTGTTTTTCTTGACTGTATAGAGCTTCTCCATCTTTGGCTGCATAGAATATAATCAATCTGATTTCGGTGTTGACCATCTGGTGATGTCCATGTGTAGAGTCTTCTCTTATTTTGTTGGAAGAGGGTGTTTGCTATGACCAGTGCATTTTCTTGGCAGAACTCTATTAGTCTTTGCCCTGCTTCATTCCGCATTCCAAGGCCAAATTTGCCTGTTACTCAAGGTGTTTCTTGATTTCCTACTTTTGCATTCCAGTCTCCTATAATGAAAAGGACATCTTTTTTGGGTGTTAGTTCTAAAGGGTCTTGTAGGTCTTCATAGAGCCACTCAACTTCAGCTTCTTCAGCATTACTGGTTGGGGCATAGACTTGGATAACTGTGATATTGAATGATTTGCCTTGGAGACGAACAGAGATCATTCTGTCGTTTTTGAGACTGCATCCAAGCTGTCTCTTATACACATCTTCACCAGATGGTCAACACCAAAATCAGACTGATTACATTACTTGCAGCCAAAGATGGAGAAGTTCTATACAGTCAACAAAAACAAGACCAGGAGCTGACTGTGGCTCAGATCAGGAACTCCTTATTGCCAAATTCAGACTCAAATTGAAGAAAGTAGGGAAAACTGCTAGATCATTCAGATATGACCTAAATCAATCCCTTATAATTATACAGTGGAAGTGAGAAATAGATTTAAGGGCCTAGATCTGATAGATAGAGTGCCTGATGAACTATGGAATGAG
>SJYC01018778.1:0-10348 GCA_006408675.1 Madoqua kirkii | reverse complement strand
AGAACTCTATTAGTCTTTGCCCTGCTTCATTCCGCATTCCAAGGCCAAATTTGCCTGTTACTCAAGGTGTTTCTTGATTTCCTACTTTTGCATTCCAGTCTCCTATAATGAAAAGGACATCTTTTTTGGGTGTTAGTTCTAAAGGGTCTTGTAGGTCTTCATAGAGCCACTCAACTTCAGCTTCTTCAGCATTACTGGTTGGGGCATAGACTTGGATTACCATGATATTGAATGGTTTGCCTTGGAGAAGAACAGAGATCATTCTGTTGTTCTTGAGATTGCATCCAAGTACTGCATTTTGGACTCTTTTGTTGACCATGATGGCTACTCCATTTCTTCTGAGGAATTCCTGCTCGCAGTAGTAGATATAATGGTCATCTGAGTTAAATTCACCCATTCCAGTCCATTTTAGTTTGCTGATTCCTAGCATGTTGATGTTCACTCTTGCCATGTCTTGTTTGACCGCTTCCAATTTGCCTTAATTCATGGACCTTACATTCCAGGTTCCTATGCAGTATTGCTCTTTATAGCATCGGACCTTGCTTCCATCACCAGTCACATCCACAGCTGGATATTGTTTTTGCTTTGGCTCCATCCCTTCATTCTTTCTGGAGTTATTTCTTTACTGATCTCCAGTAGCATATTGGGCACCTACTGACCTGGGGAATTCCTCTTCCAGTATCCTATTATTTTGCCTTTTCATACTGTTCATGGGATTCTCAAGGCAAGAATACTGAAGTGGTTTGCCATTCTCTTCTTCAGTGGACCACATTCTGTCATACCTCTCCACCATGACCCGCCCATCTTGGGTTAACCCATGGGCATGGCTTAGTTTCATTGATTTAGACAAGGTTATGGTCCTACTGTGATTAGATTGACTAGTTTTCTGTGAGTATGGTTTCAGTGTGTCTGCCCTCTGATGCCCTCTTGCAACACCTACCATCTTACTTGGGTTTCTCTTACCTTGGGCATGGGGTATCTCTTCAGGGCTGCTCCAGCAAAGCGCAGCCACTGCTCCTTACCTTGAATGAGGGCTGTCTCCTCACTGCAGCCCTTCCTGACCTACAACGTGGGATGGCTCCTCTAGGCCCTCCTGCACCCAGGCAGCCTCTCCTTGGACGTGAGGTGGCTCCTCACAATAAACTGTGGAAAATTCTGACAGAGATGGGAATACCAGACCACCTGACCTGCCTCTTGAGAAATCTGTATGCAGGTCAGGAAGCAACAGTTAAAACTGGACATGGAACAACAGACTGGTTCCAAACAGGAAAGGGAGTATGTCAAGGCTGTATATTGTCACCCTGCTTATTTAACTTCTATGCAGAGTACATCATGAGAAACGCTGGGCTGGAGGAAGCACGAGCTGGAATCAAGATTGCCGGGAGAAATATCAATAACCTCAGATATGCAGATGACACCACCCTCATGGCAGAAAGTGAAGAGGAGCTAAAAAGCCTCTTGATGAAAGTGAAAGAGGAGAGTGGAAAAAATTGGCTTAAAGCTCAACATTCAGAAAATTAAGATCATGGTATCTTGTCCCATCACTTCATGGGAAATAGATGATGGGAAACAGCAGAAACAGTGTCAGACTTTATTTTTCTGGGCTCCAAAATCACTGAAGATGGTGATTGCAGCCATGAAATTAAAAGACATTACTCCTTGGAAGGAGAGTTATGACCAACCTAGATAGCATATTCAAAAGTAGAGACATTACTTTGCCAACGAAGGTCCATCTAGTCAAGGCTATGGTTTTTCCAATGGTCATGTATGGATGTGAGAGTTGGACTGTGAAGAAAGCTGAGGACCAAAGAATTGATGCTTTTGAACTGTGATGTTGGAGAAGATTCTTGAGAGTCCCTTGGACTGCAAGGAGATCCAACCAGTCCATTCTGAAGGAGATCAGTCTTGGGTATTCTTTGGCTGAAATGATGCTAAAGCTGAAACTCCAGTACTTTGGCCACCTCATGCGAAGAGTTGACTCACTGGAAAAGACTCTGATGCTGGGAGGGATTAGGGGCAAGAGGAGAAGGGGACGACCGAGGATGAGATGGCTGGATGGCATCACCAACTCGATGGATGTGAGTCTGAGTGAACTCCGGGATTTGGTGATGGACAGGGAGGCCTTTCTTGCTGCAAGTCATGATGTCACAAAGAGTCAGACTGAGCGGCTGAACTAAACTAGTGTATTATTTTCTGTTTAGACTAGCTAGAGGGCATTCTGTTCTTTGCAACTGAGCTATGAACAAAAGAGCATAATTGTTTTTGATTGAGAGTAACTCTGCTGTAAAGTCAAGTTTATAAAATTCTAATAGTATAAACCTGTATAATATCTGGAGATCAGGCCTCAAATAACCTTTCCTTAAATGTAGCTTAGTATGAAGATAAATGTTAAAAGCTTATGAACATATGCAATGACAGTCCAATTTTACATGCTAAAGTCTATTAGCTAAAAATGTACACTTTTCAAGTTCCTTTTATTTTCATGTCTAAAAGCTGGTTTTATTTGGCTTGTTTGCCCAAAACAAATTAGAAGCGAATGTGACTATAAAGAAAAGTAGACTAATAGCAAGATGTGCTATCTAACTTCCTGACAGTGAAGAATGAGCGAGGAAATTAAGAGAAAAATGTAAGAACAGAGAAAGCTTAGTAGTCTGGTCCATTAATGTGGGTCAAGGGGAACTACATTTGCAACAGCTTCAAGGACATCTTTTAACAATACAACAAATGCTGATGCTCATAAAATAACACCAAATCAAAGGGGGAGTTTTAAATTATGTTGCCTTTTCTCTCTTTAATAACAAGGAAGTCTGACAATCAGCAACTATGCGCTCTGTCCTCCCCCAGCTTCTTGCTCATCACCCTCCCCAGGTTCAAGGTGAGGACAGTGGCAGAGACCCAGAGAGAATTTCCTTTGTGAAGGAATTTCACTTTCCCTAACTGTGGCTTGCTGTGTCCCACAGCACACAAGGGCATGAAAAGTTGCCTTAGAGACTTATGCAAGGTCACTCTGCTCTTACAGGCAATGTCACATCACTGGATCACTTTGGTTTTACATTTTGTCTATGTGTCAGCCTTTTCATCTGGGACAGTGGCATAATGGAGCCCAAGAAAAAAACTAAAAAGAGCAACATGAACAATTTGAACAACTCCATTTGGTGTTCTTATCTTGTGGCCCTGTGGATCCTTGCACAAGGATAGAAATTAAAACATGAAAATCAAGCTTCTCTGGAAAGCTTTGACTCCAGCATTTTGCTATTGAGGAAAAATAACTGTAAAAAATTTTTTTATTTTTTATTTTCCAATAAGAAGAGGTTGTTTGATTTCATTCTCCTTCCCTAATGGCAGACTCTCAAGAAAAAGGCAGAATTTACCAATTCTGGAAAGACTTAAGGAGTTTGCAAAACTCTCTGGCAAGCACACACCTATGAATTATATGCCACAAGAGGATATAAGGCTAAAAAAGAATTCCTAGAATTTCTCCAAGAAGTGTCTCCTGAAGTATACCATGAGAAGCATGTGCTCTCCTTGCTCTAAACACTATCTTCCAGATCACCTGTACCTCACCCAGAAAGTACTACAAGAGATTTTTCCAGAGGTTGCCTCTAAATATCATGGTGACATATTGATAATTGAAAATTATAATGTAATCATCATCATGGCAGTACCTAAACCTAAATGCAATGAAGTCGTTTCACTGAACAAGCACAAAGACACTCCTGTCACTAATATCATAGCCTTTATTAAGAAACTATCCTTTATCTCCTTCCATAATCTATGGAAACTTTACTCCAAAATTCCAAAAGATAACACCAGCTCTATGTCCTTAGAAGTGGGAAAGTTTGCAAACAGATAGAAACAACTGGAGGTGAAATTGTGTTCAGAATATTTTTAATATGTAGAATTGAATTGTGAATAAAGAACCATGAACTCCCGCTAATGTTCTGGAAGCCTAACGTTCCCTTCCAACCCCCCCTCACCTGTCCTTGGTATGTTGTGGCTTATGCAGTTGGTCTGTCTTTGCCATCCAATCATCTTGTCTGGCTCTTTCCTCTTAGATCTTACAGTGCACCAGGACAGCTGTGTAAGAATCACAAAAGGAACTACTAGCAACATTTGTTCCTGAGGATGAATTCAAAGTCCTTGGGGTTTTTTAGAAGCTTTCTGCTTAAAAAAAAAAAAAAGAGAGAGAGAGAATGATTTGCTATGGCATAGTTTCCATACCCCGTTATAAAGAAGTATATTTTAAATGTGACACAACTGTTCCTGAATTAATTGTTACTACTTGCCCATTTTTGTTTCCATGTCAAGCCAATGAGCTTTGAAGATCACCAGAAAGCCTGGGGAACTTGTTGAAGAACCCAAGGCACTGGACTCTTTTGGGGAACCATCTTCAAAATTTTCACAACAAGTAGGATAAGGAAGTCACCCATTAAAAAAAGCATACTAGGTTGGGGTGTTAAAAAAGACAAAGGGGGTGAAAGAGGGCAGAAAAAAAACCTGTAACAAGTTGTTAGAACTTAATCAGAGTGAGAAAAGCATCAGCATGAGCAAAGGGGTGGTGGTGATGAGAGTCTGATGACATATGAGAAACTGATAAAATAAGTAAAGACATTAAGGATAAAGGAGGCCAGATTTCTCTTCATTCGAGAAGGAAGTTTTAAATATGGACAGGGAGAAAACAAGAATAAACTCTTAGATGTTAGAGTGAAATTAGAGGTATTGATATGAATCCATGATCTTTCTTGACTTACAATGGGATTATGTCTGATAAATCCATTATAAGTTGAAAATACTACCTAACTGTCCCTCAACAGATGAATGAATAAAGATGTGGACTATATACCCAATGGAATATTATTCAGCAATGACAAAAAAGGAAATTCTTCCATTGTAATCACATGGATGGACTTTGAGGGCATTAAACTAGATAATGTTTCATTCATAGTTTCATTGAGTTAGACAAGGCTGTGGTTCATGTGAGCAATTTGATTAGTTTTCTGTGATTCTGGTTTTCATTCTGTCTGCCCTCTGATGGATAAGGATAAGAAGCTATGGAAACTCCCTAATGGGAGAGACTGACTGTGGGAGAAACTAGGTCTTGTTCTGATGGGCAGGGCCATTCTCAGTAAATCTTTAATCCAGTTTTTTGTTGATGGGTGGGGCTGTGTTCCCTCCCTGTTGTTTGACCTGAGACCAAACTATGGCAGAGGTAATGAAGATAATGACAACCTCCTTCAAAAGGTCCCATGTACACACTGCTGCACTCAGTGCCCCTGACTCTGCAGCAGGCACCCTCAGACCCACATCTCTGCCAGAGACTTCTGGACACTCACAGCCAAGTCTAGGTCAGTCTCTTGTGGGGTCACTGATCCTTTTTCCTGGGTTCTGGTGCACACAATGTTCTGTTTGTGCCCTCCACGAGTCTGTTTCTCCAGTCCTGTGTAAGATCTGGCAGCTCTATGGTGGGTGGAGTTAATGGTGACTTCCTCCAAGAGGGCTTATGCCACACCCAGGTCTGCTGCACCCAGAGCCCCTGCCCCTGCATCAGGCCACTGCTGACCTGTACCTCCACGGAGACATAAAAACACTCAAAGGCAGGTCTGGCTCAGTCTCTGTGGGGTCTTCTGTTGTGTGCACAAGGTTTTGTTTGAGCCCTCCTGGCATCTCTGGTGGGTCTGGGGTTTGATTCTAAATGCAATTTCACCAATTCTACCATCTTTGTGGAGCTTCTCCTTTGTATTAGTCAACAAAAGAGTCCAAAATGCAGTACTTAGGTGCAATCTTAAAAATGACAGAATGATTTCTGCTCATTTCCAAGGCAAACCATTCAGTATCACAGTAATCCAAGTCTATGCCCCAACCAGTAATGCTGAAGAAGCTGAAATTAATGATTCTATGAAGACTGACAAGAACTTCTAGAACTAACAACAAAAAAAAAAAAAAAAAAAAAGTCCCTTTCATTATAAGGGACAGGAATGCAAAAGTAGGAAGTCAAGAGATATGTAGAGTAACAGGCAAATTTAGCCTTGGAGTACAAAATGAAGCAGGGCAAAGATAGATATACTTTTTCCAAAAGAACACACTGGTCATAGCAAACATCCTCTTCCAACAACACAGGAGAAGACTCTACACGTGGACATCACCAGATGATTAATACTGAAATTAGTTTGATTATATTCTTTGCAGTCAAAGATGAAGAAGCTCTAGACAGTCAGCAGAAACAAGACCAGGAGCTGACTGTGGCTCAGATCATGAACTCCTTATTCCCCAATTGAGACTTAAGTTGAAGAAAGTAGGGAAAACCACTAGACCATTCAGGTGTGACCTAAATCAAATCCCTGACAATTACACAGAAATGACAAATAGATTCAAGAGGTTAGATCTGATAAACAGAGTGCCTGAAGAACAATGGACAGGGGTTTGTGACATTGTACGGGACGCAGGGATCAAGACCATCCTCAAGAAAAAGAAATGCAAAAAGGCAAAATGGTTGCCTGAGGAGGTTGGAAGGTTGTTGGAAGAGGGTGTTTACTATGATCAGATGTTCCAAGGAACAACACAAACAGATGGCATTGCTATTTACTGAGAGGATTTACTTTGTAGGGAAACATCAAAAACATATTTTTTAACTATTAGTTTTGAGGTTCTTATTAGACATTCTATTCTTCTTTGGATTAGATGAAGATAAAGGCTGACAGCAACATATGTGGGAACATTTGCCTATGGGAGGTATTCCAAGCCATAGGTCAAGGTTTGATCAGATAGAAGAGAGTATACATAAAGAAGAGTGTCCAGCCCTGAACTCTGGAGCATTGCAATGTTTAGAAATCACCCCTAAAGGAAAGCCAACCAAGGAAACTGCAAAGGGGCTGCACCAAGGTAGGAAGAAATACAAAAGATTGTGCTGTTTATAAAATCTAACAGAAAATATTTCAAGAAGAAAGGAGATACAACTGTGTCAAATATTATTAAGGGGTTAAATAAAATCAGGGGTAAAATTGACTGCTGGATTTGGCAGCAAGCAAATCACTAATAATCTTAGTAAGAGCTGTTTCAAGAGACCTGGGGGAATTGATACCAATGGGTTGAGATGAGAGATAGGAAAATAAAAGTTTGTAGTGTTAGTTGTTTATCAGTCTTTGAATGCTAAAAGGGAGAAAATGATGAAATAACAGTGAAACAAATTGTGAGAGGAAACTTTTTGAGTTGGAAAGAAAGCATTGAATCAGAGCAAAAGTGTAGCGATTGGACCTATGAACAAAGATGCTTTCACATTATTACAAGAAAGGAGGCAGAGTTCCATACAGAGCCAGGCAGGCTATTAGATTGGACAGGCAAAAGATGAAATTATTGATACATATTTGCATTTGCTTTTTCTTCAATGAATTATTAGTTAATCAACAATTTACAGTCCAATGAGAGAGAAGTTAGCATTGACTGGGGTGGAGGGACGATAAGGAGGAAGATATGCTCAGGTTTCTAAAAGAGTGAGAAAGGAAAGAATTATAAAGATTAAGTGAAAATATAAGTATCCATTTGAGATTTACAGTAAGAAGAGCAGGGACATCTATGTAATTGCCTCCAGCAATCTTCAGGTACTCAGGTACAAGTGTGCGATTTTGGGACTCCACCAAGATTGTGGTTTTGCCAGGTGAACAGCATGGTACACAACAGGGAAATGAAAGTATTTGCAAGATATTTATGATTATTATTGTGGACGTGGTGAAATCTAAGCCAGTTTATCAAAAGCTGCTAGCTGTTTAACAAAATTCACTGTCTTTCTCAAAAATTCACTAAGAGTTCACATGCCGCAACTAGAGATCCTGCATGCAGTGGCAGAGATCAAAGATTCTGCAAGCTGACTCTAAGACCTGGAGCAGCCAAAGAGAGAAGGAAAGAAATATTTTAAAAATAAAAGAAATCTCTACTAGTTCTGGAGATATGTTTCCCTAGACTCAGGGGCATCAGTACTAAAAGAAAGTAAAGTCTGATCATATCCATTCATGTACTTTCAAGGAGATAAGTCATCTTCTGATTTCTGTAATTTCAATGAAAGCAGTAGAGATTCTCTCATCTAATCATGAATTATTATGATCTTGGAAGACCATTTATAACCTTAAATTCAAAACTTCACCTAGAGTTGCAGTCCTAAGATGGCGGAGGAATAGGACGGGGAGAACTTTCTCCCTCACAAATTCACCAAAAGAACATTTCAACACTGAGTAAACTTCACAAAACAACTTCTGAATGCTGGAAGAGGACATCAGGCACCCAGAAAAGCAGATCATTGTCTCCAAAAACAGGTAGGAAAAAATATAAAAGACAGAAAAAGGAGACAAAAGAGGTAGGGAGGGAGCTCTGTCCCGGGAAGGGAGTCTTAAAGAGAGAGAAGTTTACAAACACCAGGAAACACTCTTGCTGCCGAGTCTGTGGCAAGCCTTGGAAGCACAGGGGGCAACATAACAGGGAGGAAAAATAAATAAATAATTAAAAGCAACAGATTATGAGCCCAACGGTAACTCCCCCAGCAGAGAAGCAGCGCAGACACCTGCATCCACCACTAGCAAGCGGGGGCTGGGCAGGGAGACACGGGCTGCAGTGCTTTTTAAGAATCAGGCCGGAATGCCCTGAACTAACCAGAGCAAACTAACTTGGCTAGCAAACCAGACTGTGGGATAGCTACCACGCTAAAAGCTCTACCGTAAGACACCACTAGGACCACGCACAGAACAAAGGACAGAATGGAATTAGCCAGCTGCAGACCATCCCCTTCCAGTGACAGGCAGCGAGAGCCGGAAGGGCCGGAAGGGGGCAATCGCAGCCCCAGAGAAACATTAACTTCCACACTGCAAGCAAGCTTCTTTGCTAACTAAGACTTCTTGGGGTCCTGGACAGTCACCATATGCCTAAGAAGGGGCATCAGTTGTACACTCAGAAAACTGAGCAGCAATGACAGGAAAGGCAATAAGTCGCAGTGACTGCGCTTGCCAAACACCCAAGCTGCTCAGGCCTGGGAAGGGCACAAAATGCAGGCCCAACCAAGTCTGTGCCTCTGAGGATTACCTGAGTGTCTGAGCCTGAGCGGCTTAGACCAGGGAGGTGCATGCAGCCCAGGGCCGGCCTCAAACAGTCCCCGGCCCAGCAACCTAGAGCCTGAGCGGTGTGCCAGGAGCGGGGCAGGCCCAGTGTGGCTGAGACACTGCGAGCACACGCCAGTGTTATTGTTTGCAGTGTCCCTCCCTCCCCACAGCGCCACTGAACAAGTGAGCCTAAAAAAAAGTGTCCACCACCGCCCCCCTTGTGTCAGGGTGGAAAACAGACACTGAAGAGACCAGCAAACAGAAGAAGCTAAACAGAGGGAACCGCCTTGGAAGTATAGATCTTAAGAAATATAAGCCAGACGAAGGAACTATCCAAAAGTGAACTGACCCCACACTGCCCACAACACCACCAGAGAAAGTCCCAGATATACCTTTATTATTTTTACGATCATTCTTTTTTGTTGTTTTGGTTTTTTCTTCTTTTATTCTTCTTTTTTTAACTTATTTTAACATTTTTTAAGTTCTTAAAGCAAATGCCATATATATATATATATTGTTGGTTTTTTTTTTTTTAATAATTCTTGTGACTTTTTTTCCTTTTTTCTTCTTTTTTTTAATATTGTATTTTTGAAAATCCAACCTCTACTCTAGATTTTTAATATTTGCTTTTCGGTATTTGTTATCAATGTTGTACCTTTAAAAACCCAATCTTCAATACCCATTTTTACTTGAGAGCGAGATTACTGGCTTGACCGCTCTCTCCTCCTTTGGATTCTCCTTTTTCTCCACTAGGTTGTCTCTGGCTCCTCCCTCCCCCTTTTCTTCTCTACCCAACTCTGCGAATCTCTGTGTTCCAGATGGTGGAAAACACTTAGGGAAATGTTTACTGGCTGTATCTGTCTCTCTCCTTTTCATTTCCCTCTTTTACCCTCCTGGCCACCTCTGTCTCCTTCCTCCCTCTGCTTCTCTCTATATAACCCCGTGAACATCTGTGAGCAGTCCAGACAGTGGAACGCACATAAGGATGTGATTACTGGCTAGCTTGCTCTCTCCTCTTCTGATCCCACTTCATCTCATTCTATTCACCTCTAACTGCCCCCTCCCTCTTCTTTTCCCCATGTAATTCAGTGAACCTCTCTGGGTGTCCCTCAATGTGGAGAAACTTTTCATCTCTAACCTAGATGTTTTATCATTGGTGCTGTATAGATGGAGAAGTCTTGAAGCTACTGTAAAAATAAAACTGAAAACCATAAGCAGGAGGCCTAAGTCCAAATCCTGAGAACATCAGAGAACTCCTGATTCCAGGG
>SJYC01018774.1:0-19444 GCA_006408675.1 Madoqua kirkii | reverse complement strand
GAGAAGGATCCCAGGCATTGAAGCCTTCTAAATGCCTGAATTGGAGGAACTAGGGAGAAAGACTGGCCAAAGAGACCTTCTGATCGCCAGCTACAAGAAGACAAAAAAAAAAAAAAAAAAAAAAAAAAGACTCATTGGAAAAGCCCCTGATGCTTTGAAAGACTGAAGGCAAGAGGAGAAGGGGACAACAGAGAATGAGATGGTTAGATGGGATCACTGACTCGATGGATGACATAAGATAGAGCAAGCTCCAGGAGTTGGTGATGGACAGAGAAGCCTGGCATGCTGCAGTCCCTGGGGTCTCAAAGAGTCAGACACAACTGAGCAACTGAACTGAACTGAATAATCAGATAACTAGAAATCTTCAAATGCTTGGAAGATAATAAATTAATAATCTATTAGATTAATAATATCAGCAATAATCAGATTATTGCAGAAGTTGTAATTAAAACTAGAGAATATAACTAAACGATAAAGAAAGTACAACACATCAGTGCTAGGATGGGAGAATTCTGCATCTGTTTGATAAGGAAATCTCAGATAATCTACAAAATTAAACTTTTAATAAAATCTTTCAGAGAGTTAAGATCTTAAGGCAGCAGAGTATGCTGGCTTCTAGAGAATGGTGCACACTTTCAGAAAGAGATAGGATAAATAACTTACTGCATCTTTGGAAGACCTCAGAAAGTAGTAGGGGAGGGAAGAAGTTCCTTCCTTTTTACGAAACCAGCATTGTCCTAATACTAAAACCATACAAAGACATTGCAAGAAAAGGATAACAGACATCAATATTCTTTATCACTATGTATGTAAAAGTCATTAACAAAATATTACCAAGTCAAAGCTAGCAATATAAAAAGAGAGAAAAACCTCCTCTGGTTTATTCCAGGAATCCAACATTCAAAAACAGTATAATTCATTTTACCTAAAAAATAAAATATATGAATAAAATAAGACCACATAATCACTTGGTGTAGAAAATGCATTTGCCATGATTCATTAGGAAAACTAAGAGAAAATTGGAAGGGAATGTTGTCAAGATGACACGTACAAAACCCTAAAGCTAACTTCATACTTAATAATAAAAACTGAATATGTACCTTCACCGTAATATCAAAAACAGACAAATTTGTCTGATCTCAAAAACTTCAGTATTTCACTGGAGGCCCTAACATATGCAGCAATGTAAGGCATAAAAGGAATACAGTTTGAAAAGAAGCAAATTGTTTTAGATGATATGATTTGTAGATAATTCCACAAGACTCTACAAAAAAATCTATTATAACTAGTAGGCAAATTTAGCAAAGTTGCATGATACAAGACTGCTACACTGCAATCAATTATACTTCTATTACTAGCAATGAACAATTGGAGATGCCAAGGCAGGCAGTATCCTTTTAGTGAACAAAAGCGATGGGAAGCAAAGGTTAAAGTGAAAGAAACAGATCTGACTTGGAGTCAGTTCTCTATGATAGTACATGCTGACAAGGATATAATACAATTGAAATTCTCAGACACTACTTGAGAAAGCCTAACAAAATAAAATGGACAAGGGAATGGCAACTCACTCCAGCATTCTTACGTGGTAGAATCTCATGGACAGAGGAGCTTGGTGATCGACAGTTTATGGGGTCACAAAAAAGTAGGACACTGCTGCCGTTGCTGCTGCTAAGTCGCTTCAGTCATGTCCGACTCTGTGCGACCCCATACATGGCAGCTCAGCAGGTGGATACTACTGAAGCTATTTAGTACGTCAACTAAAGCTTAGTAAATACATGCCACACCCCAGCAATTTACCCATAGCTACACAGCAACAGAAGTAAATATATATGGGCACCACAAACATATTTGAGAATGAATGTTCATAGCAGCTTTATTTGCAATAATTTTAAAACTGGAAACAACCCAAATGTCCATCAGCCATAAAATATATAAATACACTGTGATGTATTTACACAGTAGAATAAAATGCAACAATGAACTGTTATGACACAACACAACTTGAGGAAAAGCTCATAAACAGTTTATCTGAGCAACAAAAATACACAGTATATACTGAATAATTCTATGTATATGAAGTTTAAAAGTATGCGGAACTAATCTGTGATGTGTGGAGTCAGGACGGTGACTGCCTTTGAAGGTGCGTGATCAGGAAGGCACATGAGAGACCTCTGGGTGCTGATAATGTTCTGTTTCTTGAACTGTAGGGTGATTTCATGATCGTGGTCGTTCTGTAAAAATTCACGGATCAGTACTCTTATGGTGTGTGCACGTCTCTGCATGAATGTTTTGTCTCTATTTTTATAATTTTACTTAAAAATAGTTTTCCCGAACTATATAGTGTTTGACCATATGGATATCTATTGTTTGCTTAACCCATTCTCATTACTCAATTTAGATGTTTGTTATTTTTGCTGCTCTGAAAAGTAAACTTTTTATTTTACAATTGTCTTGTTCTACTTTTCCAATTCAAGCCTTTGACTATTTACACAGTAGAATAAAATGCAACAATGAACTGTTATGACACAACACAACTTGAGGAAAAGCTCATAAACAGTTTATCTGAGCAACAAAAATACACAGTATATACTGAATAATTCTATGTATATGAAGTTTAAAAGTATGCAGAACTAATCTGTGATGTGTGGAGTCAGGACGGTGACTGCCTTTGAAGGTGCAGTGATCAGGAAGGCACATGAGAGACCTCTGGGTGCTGATAATGTTCTGTTTCTTGAACTGTAGGGTGATTTCATGATCGTGGTCGTTCTGTAAAAATTCACGGATCAGTACTCTTATGGTGTGTGCACGTCTCTGCATGAATGTTTTGTCTCTATTTTTATAATTTTACTTAAAAATAGTTTTCCCGAACTATATAGTGTTTGACCATATGGATATCTATTGTTTGCTTAACCCATTCTCATTACTCAATTTAGATGTTTGTTATTTTTGCTGCTCTGAAAAGTAAACTTTTTATTTTACAATTGTCTTGTTCTACTTTTCCAATTCAAGCCTTTGACTATTTTCTGAACATATATTCCTGAAAGTAGAGTTAAAAAATCCAAACATTTAAATGGTACCAAATATCTGTTGCCATATTGCCTTCTAGAAAGATTGTTTCACTGTTAAAATATCAAAGGTCAATCTTATCAAGACAGATTAAATGTTCGTAGCCTTTATCCTGCTTGACCTTTATAACACTTGACAAAGTCAGCCACCTCTGCTTCTGGGAGATTCGTGTTGCTTTGGCCTTCTTGACGCCATCTTGCCTAACCGTCTTCCCCTCTTCCTTGTGCTCAGTTGTGCACCTGCCCTAAAGCTCAATTCTTGGCTCTATTTTTCCCCCTTCCTTTCCTTTAGAGGAATTCCTCTCTTGCCTTTTCATTTTCCTCTCTATGCTTATTATTTTCTATTCTCTTTCCAGTTTCATCTCCTATCTTGTTGTACATTTCCAACAGCTAAGCACTGTCTGTGTTCATTGTCTCAAATGTAATTACAAAGGATGAACAATAGATACTGACTTAATAAATGTTTGAAAAAGCAGAAAGAACAAGTGATAATATTGCAAAGCTCAGGCCTCAGGAATTAGCGGACATGTCCTCTAGGAAACTTTCCCTTTAACTCCTATTCCATCTCTCTTTTCCCATTTTCCCTCTCTCCTTCCTCGCTACCTCTCACTGTCTCCCTACACTCTCTCCCTCTGCTTGTAGCATCCTCATTTTTCCTCTTTGTTCTCTTATGTTTCCTCTCCATATTAAATCACACAACATGTATCTGAATTTTTTCCATTTAATTTACTTTTTGAATGTTTTATGATATTATTTTTCCAACTGAATCGCTAAAATTAAAAACAGAAAAGCTAAATGTTTTGTTTTCTAAGAGAAAATAATTCATTTGCTGTTTTGAACGTGGTCTGTTCTTAAATGGAAAAAAACATTCATAGATCATTCTATATTACAAAAAGTGCTCTTGGTTATTGTGTGTTTACTAGCTTTGAGGCTCACCATACATCAATTTTCTTATTTTTTTTAGAATATTGCTTTGAGACAGCCTTGCATTTTCTCAGATGAAACACAGAGACTTAAGGAATCTTGTCTAGGTCGCATATCGGATAAGCTTCAATACTGGGACTCAAACCCAGGTCTGTAAGATTTCTGAGTCTGTGTTCTCAGCCACTGTATTAGAAGCTCAGTGGATATAGTTACCTTGAATGACAGTAATTTCATTGATTACCTCTCTCTGGAGGCAAGGAACAGATAGCACACCAATCAACAACAGAAAGATTTTTGTGATGTCTCTCTACCTGCTCCTTCCTCCTCCATGATCTCTTTTGATTATTATAAGAGATAGTAATAAAGTTAGTAGTCCTGTGGAATTTGGGGCATGAACAGAATAGAGGCCAAAGAATCTGCTCAGAGGTAGATGGACAAATAATACAGCACTCCACAAAAGACCTCTCTATTTCAGTTCTCATTATGTTCACCATCAAGTCCACTGGGGAAAGGGGAAAAAAGAGAGAGAGAGAGAAATATCCCAATCCTTTCTTGTTTACTAACTGTATGAATTTAAATGCATATTAGGAAGTGACTGGCTGAAATCATGTTTTAATATTTCAGCCAGAAACATCTGATTTATTGTTGGCACTTCAACCACTGTGGGTTCCTATCTTATGTCCACTCAGCTGAATGAGATTTTAAGGGCTGTTTAGGAGTCCCACAAGGCTCTTCTTGGAAATTTTCCTCTCCTTTCTTTTATTTGTTGTAAAGGTAACAGATCATCAATTTTATTTGCCTACATTCTCCACTAGAGAGAACAGAACAGCCACATTAATTTAGTTATGCCTGTTCCCATATAGACAGAACTCTGTCTCTTTAACACACATACAATCTCTCTTTCATCACATTCTTCATTGCCGTAATAACACTCAAGAGATGCCTGCTATGAAATTAAACAGTAATGAAGTGTTCAGAGAAGAGAAAGCTTTGTTTGTGGCTGAGAAACCAGCAGCATTAAGAAGCTATCCTAACACCAAGTTCTGAGGAACGGATAGTGACGCCACTTCTGTAGAGAATGGCATCTGCTTTTCTCAGGCACAGCACTTGACCTTGATATCTGCAAGGCTCTTACTGATTTTGCAAGGTCCAGATCAATCATTGTTCTTTCATGACCTGAAAGATGAGTGAATCACACCCTTCCCTTGACTCACAGGTACTTTTGAATCCAGACGTTTTGAAGGCCCGGTGTCAACTGGCCACCAGACCACAAAGAATGTGGTAGGAGTCCTTAGCATAAAAGCAGGAGGAGAATTTGTTTGAGATTCTAAAGATGGAGAAAGTCTTTGGGGGTCCACAGGCATAAAACTAGGCTTCCCAGGTGGCGTTAGTGGTAAAGAACTCACTTGCCAAGGCAGAAGACACACGTTCAATCCCTGGGTTGGGAAGATCCCCTGGAGAAGGGAATGGCTACCCACTCGCATATTCTTGCCTGAAGAATCCCATGGACAGAGGAGCCTAGTGAACTACAATCCATAGGGTTACAAAGAGTCAGCTATGACTAAAGTGACTTAGCATGCACACACATACATAAAGCTAGAGCAAAAGGAAGAGTGATAAAGCCAATATTCCCTGAGATCACCAGCGGTCAGGACTAGCTAACTCCATACCATAGCTGTATTATTGCACTTAAATGGTCCAATAGACTTTCCTGCTAACAAGTGATACCTGTAAAAAAGCAGAGACTTTGTCTTATTGTCACTTTTACACTGTCGACACAATAGAGAGCTGGAACAGAGAAGACACACAGCAAATGTTTGATGAATGAACACATAGGTAGAAAATGATACTCAAGCCAGTAAAAACACTCATCCACAGACAATGAAGAGAGTCAAGATCATTATCATCACTTTCCCTACAGAGAACACGAAACGGAGATCCCTCGCTATTCATGAAGGTCATATCTTTTCCAGTCAGGGTGTGTTTTTAACCCTGTACAAAGAGTTTGCAAATTTGTACAAAGTTCTCTGCCCAAGACTGTTTACTGCATACCCCAGCCAGGTGCCTGGGAAATTTATTGTGTGATTGGCACTGTGAAGTCCCTCAACAATATCATCTCCAGGGTAAAGTGACAACTATGTATTGAGTCCAGCTTACATTTTCTTAACTGGCTTGTGGACCTAAATATTTTGAAAGTAGTGGAAATTTTCCTTTAAATGTTATAGCAAACCAAGGCAGAGTTGAAAGTAAAGCAGCCGTTCGTCTCTCTGGGACATGGAGGTGAACTGGAGCCAAGCCTCCTAGCTGGCTGGGCCTCTGCACTTCTGCTATTGATCAAAACCCTTCTTGTAGGAAAGGCAAAAGGAGACAGGGCTGGAATATTTAAACATAATTCCCTTAAGAGTGTTCTTTCATAATCAAAGACTGTAATTGCTTCTCTCTGAGGCCCCTTTTCCTGCAGGGAAGCTTTCCTGCTGGTTTTTTAAATTTCTAGCTAAAAAGGCACAGTTTGGGGACTTCAGGGGAAGCTATAAGGAAACAAGGAGGGAAAGCTGAGAACTCCGAACAACATGAAGACTGTAAGCCTAAGAGGGCTTAACTCAGAGAGCATCACACAGCAAGAGGTGGAGCCCTTAGTCTATGGCCTGGCTTGTTAATCCAGGTGAAGATCACTGCAAACAACACTGGTCCTTTCGTCCCATCAGAGGACAGGAAGCTGTTTCTTCCTGAGCAGATAAGCTTCTCTTGGAACAAAAATGAAGCCTAATATTAGGGGAGTACTAAAAACTGTGAGAAGGCAAAGGGTGTCAGGACACTGCCATAACCATCTCCTTATTCCTATAACGTTCCTTTCTCTCCATACACCCCTACTTCATCCCCACCGATCTTTAACCTGCTGTCAGAAGGGCTGTTTCTAGCCAGTTTCTCCTCAGGGCAAACTTAAGCCAAAACTCTCCTCTCCAGGGACCAGTTACATTGCAAATCTTTAACTTGATTACAACGTATGACCAATCCCTTCATAAAGGGAATGTCAGGGAGAAGGTGCCACCTTCTCCATTACATCCAGATACCAGGGTAGGTAACAACTCCTTCTCCTTCCACCAGTTCTGATGAAAGACCATCTTCACAGGCCAACTTCTTCCTTTCTCACGTCTACCCTGATATGCCCTACAGAGCAAGCTTTTTCACTGAATCTTACTAAACTGCTCCATCAAAGAATCTTATTATTAAAGTGATAGAAACAAAGTCTTGAATAATTATATGTGAATATTTTTACCATTAAGTTAATCACCAAATGCTATAAGAAAAATATTTCATTCATTGTTTAATAAGAATTTATTATTCTTGAAATAATAAAGGTTTTTCTTCCATTTTCAATATGAAAATGCCTACCCTATAAGTCACCAATTTTGATGTTTTTTAAAATTGCATGCTGATATGACAATTGTCATGATACAATCTAACCAAATTGCTTCAAATCAAGTTAAAGACAACCAAGCCCTACTAAAGCCATCTTACATGAAAAAACGGAATGAATTTTTTAGCCAACCCAATACTGTCTTGAACCAATGCTGTCACCTCCACCACCATCGCCAGTGCTATCACTTTCACCATCACCACTAGCATCACCATCACCACTACCATTATATTAACACTTATACTTCCACTAACTTCCAAATGCTGATATCATCACCAACACCTGCACCACTCCTGACATTACAGTTATTGCTAATATTCACCCCAGTGTTTCTCTAAGAATGGCTCATCACCACCTGATTCAGAATCCCCTGGACCTCTTAGACTCACAGCACATTGTTTTTGCTATTGTTTAGCCGCTAAGTTATGTATGACTCTTTGTGACCCCAAGGACTGTAGCCTGT
This sequence comes from Madoqua kirkii, assembly GCA_006408675.1. Classification (NCBI taxonomy): domain Eukaryota; kingdom Metazoa; phylum Chordata; class Mammalia; order Artiodactyla; family Bovidae; genus Madoqua; species Madoqua kirkii. The sequence continues at coordinate 11,574 of SJYC01018774.1, read as the reverse complement.
CAGGCTCCTCCATCCATGGGATTTCCCAGACAAGAACACTGGAATGGGTTGCTATTTCCTTTTCCAGGGGATCTTCCTGACACAGGGATCGAACCCATGTCTCCTGCACTGGCAGGCAGATTCTTTACCACTGAGCCAGCAGGGAAGCCCAATAGCACATGTGCCTCACTTCAAACTTATTTGATCTAAATCCTGCACATTTTCTCTGGAAACTTGCATTTAGACAGGCTCCCAGGTAATTTGTAGGGAGCTAAAATAGGGAAAAAATCACTAAATCTGGAGACATGGTTCTCCAGTGAGCCCAGGTACCTCACTTATAAACTGGGATTCCTTAGGTTTCTGTTGAAATCTCTACTGGGTGTTTGCTAATCATTAGGACCTGCGGAGTGTTAAAAGGAGAGTTCATAGGCATCAATGCATGATGAAAATTAGGGCTAAATAAAATGTATGAATAAAGGCAGAACTGTATCTCAGACCAAGTGCTTTTTCATTCTGGGAAGGTGTGCCTGAACTTCATCTCTGGCCCTGAGATCCTTCAGCCATAAGATAAGGAAACGCTGAAGTTACACCATTGCTAATGTCAGAGCCAGGACTAGAAGCCACGTCTTTTGACTCTCGGACTGGTTCCGTTGGTTTTTCAAGGAGCCAGTCCAGGTAAAGGGAGGTAAAGGAAGACAACAGCAAAAACAGACTGATTTTGGGCCAGCTGTGACTCAGCTCATGACATGATTAAATGTGCAGCATTTGAGGAGACAGTGATGTGTAGCCAGGGACGAGACCTGGATAGAAAAATGTAAGAGGAGAAATTTTCGTTGGACACTTTGATTTCCATTTTCCATTTCCTGCTTTGCCTTTTAATTTAGCCTCCCATTCAGCCTCTCCCCTCTTCTATCTACTGGTCTCAGACTATTTGCCTCAGGGTCTACTCTGTCATCCGAATCTGCTGGTACGTTTCCATCATGATCGTCTCTCTCCCACCTGTCAGTCGCTGCTGTTCTTCTCCCTGGACCTCCCCACTCCAGCCCTACTGAACTCCTTTGCCATATTCCTGGACCACATTCAAAGCCCCTCCCATCTCAGGGCCTTGACTCTTCCTGATCCTTCTGCCCAGATTGCTGCCAGTTTCTCTACCTCACTGCTTTTGTTCAAATGCCAGCTTATTAAAAAGCTCTTTCCTGATAGCCCTGTGGTCATGCCTGATTGTCCCTCTCCATCCCTCTACTCTGCCTTATTTTTCATTATCTGATACCCCTTATAAATATTTGATGGTCTGTTTCTCTTTCTTCTCCCCAGAAGGTAAATTTTTGTCTGTTTTGTTCAATTAGTGTCTGACACATAGTAGGTATTCAATAGATATCCAAACAAAAGAATTACTCATGAATAAATAAATGCTCTCCCACTCTGTTGGAAAGCTAAGCTTTGTCAATATAGGCTCATATCTGTTAATATCTTACTCTTTTCCAGGTTATACATTTACATGTGATAAGGACTTTTAGGAGGAAATGTTCTAGTTCAAAGAATTGTACCAATGCCAGATAGTGTAGCATTTGTGTCCATGCCCTTAAGGTGACATTTTTAAGTACATGTTCAAGCCACCTGGTAATTACCTTGCAATCCCTATTTATCACTGTAAATTCAGCACCCTGTGTAGGGTCTGGCACATGGAGTCGTTCCATAACTGCTTGCTGAACTTGGATGCATGGAAGGCTCTGTTTTTCCCTCATGAAAGACCTGTTTTACTGTCACTTCCATGAAGTTTTTAGTTGATTACTGCTACCCCTTTGGCTTACAAAACTGTAACCTCATGGTCAGTGTGACCAGCCAGGCACAAATAGGTCTTGCTTCTCTTTTTGCTGAAGACTTTGTGATGTGTTATTGCAGTCTTGCTACATGTCATATATAAGGCATGAAGGATCCATATATATAGAAGCCAGGCAATATAAGGTGGTTCCATAAAGAAGCCAGACTTTCTTTAGAGAGCAAATAATTGCCTAAGTTTATGAGTAAATTAAGAAATTTGAGATCCAGTTGTACATTTTGAATCAGGCTTTCCTAAGTGGGAAGGAAACTGTTGTGCAAGTAATTGTACCTTAACCCATCTTAAAGCTCAAGGATTTAGTTTTTAACCAGTGCTAAATTTATCAGATCTTGCCTAGATTTTCAATAGAACAGCTGCCAAGCAAACTGTGAAGGAACAGAATGCGTCAATGCTCAGCTAAAACGAGCAAGGAAATCCTTCCTAATCAAAGCCAGCAGTCATTGTCAAAATAAGCACACCCTGACTGGTTGCTGATGACAAATGGAATTCTGCATGCCCAAAGCTCCCACAGAACACCCTGGACACATGTCCATGAGCAATCTTTCATCTGTAGTAAAAAATTTCCATTCTCTAGACAAAGATGTCAACATAGTGAGTCCATTTTTAAATGTATCTTAAGGTATATGAATGGATAACTCCTACTGCTTTAAAATTTTACCCACTAGAAAGACTTGTTTTCAAGCTCTTGTTCATTTTACCATTAACATTATATAATTAATATCATTTGGTAACTTCTGACTTGTTATTATCTATCTTTAGTCTACTCAGGGTTGGGTTTTTCAAGTTCAGTTCAAATATTATAGTTATCACTTACTTGGTGAAAAATTCTGACTCTATTTAAAGTTTTAAGCACCCCCTCCACCCAATATTTTCTACTATGCTTTCCCATTTATTTATCACGTTCAGAGCACTTATCATATATTTTGTCCAACATACTATTTTTCACTTATTTTATTTACTTTCTACATTCATCTTACCTGCTTGTCTCAGCTAAGCTGTCAACTCCACAAGGCAGAGAATTTTGTTTGTCATCTTTACTTAGAGCATGCCTGATTTGGAGAAGATGCTCAATATTTGTTGAATGAATGAGTCAATGAATAAAGGTTAAGAATGTTGGCTTCAGAGTCAGGATGCTGCTGCTGCTGCTGCTGTTGCTGCTGCTGCTGCTGCTGCTGCTGCGTCACTTCAGTCATGTCCGACTCTGTGCGACCCCATAGATGGAAGCCCACCAGGCTCCCTTGTCCCTGGGATTCTCCAGGCAAGAACACTGGAGTGGGTTGCCATTTCCTTCTCCAATGCATGAAAGTGAAAAGTGAAAGGGAAGTCGCTCAGTCGTGTCCGATTCTTAGTGACCCCATGGACTGCAGCCTACTGAAAGGTTGTTGTTGAATCACGATGCCGAGATTCTTGGCCCCTTGCTGCTGCTGCTGCTGCTGTTGCTGCTGCTGCTGCTGCTGCTGCTGCGTCACTTCAGTCATGTCCGACTCTGTGCGACCCCATAGATGGAAGCCCACCAGGCTCCCTTGTCCCTGGGATTCTCCAGGCAAGAACACTGGAGTGGGTTGCCATTTCCTTCTCCAATGCATGAAAGTGAAAAGTGAAAGGGAAGTCGCTCAGTCGTGTCCGATTCTTAGTGACCCCATGGACTGCAGCCTACTGAAAGGTTGTTGTTGAATCACGATGCCGAGATTCTTGGCCCCCGGAGGAGAAGAATTCAATCCGGGGCCAGAGACAAGGCTTGATCGCTCACAGCTTTTGTGTAATAAATTTTTATTAAAGTATAAAGGAGATAAAGAAAGCTTCTGACATAGGCATCAGAAGTGGGTAGAAAGAGTACCCCCCTGCTAGTCTTTAGCTGGATGTTATATAGTCGCCAGCAGTCTGTTAATGAAAGAAAGGAATGTCTCAAAACTTAGAATGGCACCAGGCCCCTCACCCATAAGATGTATTTTGGGATAACCTTAGCTCTAAATGGTTTATCTTGGGCCATAAAATGATTAACTTGAATTTTGAGGAAGGGCAGATCACCATATAAATAGTTTCACTTACATAGATTAGAGGAACATTATCAGAGTATGACATACTGGTTTATCAAGTAGGTTCTGGGCCCAAAAGGCGGAACAGACTTGAAGACAGAGTTTGGGGTAAATGCATAGTACATTAGCATTGCTTAAGATAAATATTTCAGTAAGAAAAAGGCAATGGTTAACTTCAAGTGAAACTAGGTGTCATTGTAGCAACACAGAATTTTAAGAGAAACCTCTTTTTAAATTTGTATAGAGAAGGAGAAAATATCTCTAGTTTGTTTCCTCCTGCCGCTTAAGAGAGATAAAAATGTCTGACACTTGCAGGCTATTTCCTCCGTTTGGAGACCCCTGGCCTCCCTGCCTGTTACCCTCTCACTACCAGGCTCTTCCATCCATGGGATTTTCCAGGCAAGAGTACTGGAGAGAGGCTAGCCAAACTAAATGCAGGCTCTATCATCTGAGGAAGATGTTTAAAGCATTTCAAGCCTTGGAAGTGGAAACTTCTGCAGAAAGGGGATGATAATAGTAATATTAATACTGCAACCCCTACTACTACTAAATTTCATGGTGTCATGAACAGCAAAGGAACAATGCATGTAAAAAGTGAACAGCATTCTCCATGGAGAGAATTCCCTAAGTAGAGCTGGACACTATTGCTTGCTTGGTGCTCTATTGAATATCCCCAAAGCCCTAAAGAGACAAGGAGATGTGCCTAGAGGTCTTGAGGGTTGGGGATCCAGACTCCACTCACAAATCCTTTTATCCAAAATAATACATCTGCTTTGTTAAAATTTTTATTTCTTTTTAATTTTTTTTTTTTTTACAATTAGAGATAAGATTTCATTTGGGGTTAAAAAAAAGTATTCTACACTTTTAAATGGTTTGAAATTTATTACCACTAGTATTCCATCAGTAGGAAGAAGAGAAATATTTCACTTTCATTCTTCTGGAATTGAGCATTTGTGCTTCCCTGGTGGCCCAGACGGTAAAGAATCCTCCTGCAATGCAGGAGACCTGAGTTCGATCCCTGGGTTGGGAAGATCCTCTGGAGAATCCCATGGCAACCTGCTGCAGTATTCTTGCCTGGAGAATCCCATGGACAGAGGTATTAGAGATAAGATTTCATTTGGGGTTAAAAAAAAGTATTCTACACTTTTAAATGGTTTGAAATTTATTACCACTAGTATTCCATCAGTAGGAAGAAGAGAAATATTTCACTTTCATTCTTCTGGAATTGAGCATTTGTGCTTCCCTGGTGGCCCAGACGGTAAAGAATCCTCCTGCAATGCAGGAGACCTGAGTTCGATCCCTGGGTTGGGAAGATCCTCTGGAGAATCCCATGGCAACCTGCTGCAGTATTCTTGCCTGGAGAATCCCATGGACAGAGGAACCTGATGGGCTACAGTCCATGGGGTCACAAAGAATCGAACACGACTGAGCGACTAAGCACACAGCACAGCTCTATATTATAGCTTTGCATCTATTTGGTGGACACTGTTGCTCATTACAGTCTAGGAAGGAGAAAGAGTCTGGAAAGGTGGATAGAAAGGAGAAGAAAAGAAGAGAAAAAAAGAAAACCAATTATATTGCTTGCCAAGTATAATACCTGGCACGTGGCAAACACTCAGGAAACAGCAGTTCACATCTCTCTCATTGTGTGTGCATAAGGCAGCCACAAACCCACGTCCAAAAGAACAGCAGACCAGCTCATTCCAGGTTGTAACACTCGTGATGTGAGGGTTACCTGTCATTTTGAATCATAAATCCTATGCATAGGAGGAGCTAGAAGGGCACTTGTGATGTCTTGGAAAGATTTAGCCCCGATCTTCATTTCCACATTTTGTTGTTTTGTGGTTTTTTCTGTATTAATAACCAGAGTAACTGGAGTTTGTCTGCAGGCCCCACAGCCAAATCCAGCTTAGCCAATGTCCCAGGAAGAGCCCACCCACCAGCATACTCAACCAGTAGTGAGCTGGACCTAAAGAAAACTTCCCAGAGTTCTTTCCTAAATGAATGCTTCCAGCACGAAGAAAAGACTGTATGTTTGCTGCAGAAAGCCCCTCTCTTGGAATCAGCATCATGGCCATTAGTGTGTGTCTGTGGCTGCACTCAGCCACCTTAGGAAATCATATTGCCAGACCCCCAGACTGAACCCTTTCCTTCCTTGCCTCCACACTGGCATATTTTGAGATTCCAGTGAAACGTCTCCAGTAAAGGACAAGGAGGCAGTGAGGGATTGATGTGGGGCCAGCATATGAAGACAAGGCTTGAAGAGACAAATCTGGGGAACAAAAGTAGGCTTTGGAAAATGGGTTCTATGTCTGACTGACAAAGAATGAAGGGAAATAACTACTTCAAGCTCCTGGGCCTAATTCAGGATTGGCCACAGCGTAACACTGAGAGGGAGCCTTCAAATGAGAATGAAGAAAAGAGAAGAGGAATGGGAGAGAAAGCAGGAGGGAGGGCCAGCCTTGTGATCTCTCGGACAAGGTATGGTTAGGAGTGACAAGTCTCAAAACTCCAAGTCACAGATTTTTACTTTCTTCAAGGTCTCTTGAATCTCTTGATTCTCTAGCCTTGAATCTCTAGCTCCCAGCCTGGCCGAATAACCCCAACTTCACCCTCGGGTTCACTTTAAACACAGTTCAGTCCATCTGCATCCACTGACTCCCATCATGACCTCCACCAACACGATCTCTACACCTGGTTTTGAAGCAGTGCTTATCTGGGCTGGGCTAGCATGGCAGGCAGACCGTCTCTTGCTCTGGCCTCCATCATGTCCATACCACCCCCAGTGCCCACAGCTACTTCAATAAGAATGTACTGTGGTCAGTAGTTGAACTTTGTGTTAGATACTAAAGATGCAACCATGAGTCAGCCTCTGACCATATATCCTAGAAGTTTAAGTCTAGTGCAATGTTTTTTAAAACTTTTATTAACCCCAATTAACAAAAATATACAATTTTATATTATTACTCAATACACATATATATGTATTTAGGTATGTGTATAAAAATAATCACAATTTCATATAAGATAATATCATTAAGGAGTCATAAATACTGCTATTTTCTATTCTATTCTATTCTACTCATTTTTCAATAACGGTAGCAACCTACTGGGTTTCCCCAGTGGCTCAGCAGCAAAGAATCCCCCTGCAATGAAGAAGCTGCAGGAGACATGAGAGTCAGGAAGATCCCCTGGAGAAGAAAAGGATAACCCAGTCCAGTATTCTTGCCTGGGAAATCCCATTGGCAGAGGAGCCTGGAGGGGTACAGTTCATGGGGTGGCAGAGTTGGACATACCTGAGCAAACACGCCCTCAACAACCCACTAAGTTGATTTTACGACCAGCAAATTATTATAATGCAGCTTTGGAGGTGATATGATAAGGCCACAGCCAGAGTACCACTGGCACAAAGGAAAAGCACTAGCCTGAAGGCAAATGTCAGTAACATGCTTACAGCAGACTGGACTGCATAATCTGTGCTCTAAACCATTGTGCTCTACTGCCTCCCAGGGCCTCAGGAAGAGAACAGCTGGTATGGCTTTTACATGGCTAAATCCCTTATGATTACACAGTGGAAGTGAAAAATAGATTTAAGGGCCTAGGTCTGATACAGTGCCTGATGAACTATGGAATGAGGTTTGTGACATTGTACAGGAGAGAGGGATCAAGACCATCCCCATGGAAAAGAAATGCAAAACAAGCAAAATGGCTGTCTGGGGAGGCCTTATAAATAACTGTGAAAGAAAAGAGGTGAAAAGCAAAGGGGAAAAGGAAAGATATAAGCATCTGAATGCAGAGTTCCAAAGAATAACAAGAAGAGGTAAGAAAGCCTTCTTCAGTGATCAATGCAAAGAAATAGAGGAAAAGAACATAATGGGAAAGACTAGAGATCTCTTCAAGAAAACTAGAGATATCAAGGGACCATTTCATGCTAAGATGGGCTCGATAAAGGACAGAAATAATATGGACCTGACAGAAGCAGAAATATGAAGAAAAGATGACAAGAATACACAGAAGAACTGTACAAAAAAGATCTTCATGACCCAGATAATCACGATGGTGTGATGACTCATCTAGAGCCAGACATCCTGGAATGTGAAGTAAAGTGGGCCTTAGAAAGCATCACTATGAACAAAGCTAGTGGAGGTAGTGGAATACCTATTGAGCTATTTCAAATCCTGAAAGATGATGCTGTGAAAGTGCTGCACTCAATATGCCAGCAAATTTGGAAAACTCAGCAGTGGCCACGGGACTGGAAAAGGTCAGTTTTCATTCCAATCCCAAAGAAAGGCAATGTCAAAGAATGCTCAAACTACCACACAATTACACTCATCTCACATGCTAGTAAAGTAATGCTCAAAATTCTCCAAACCAGGCTTCAGCAATATGTGAACAGTGAACTTCCAGATGTTCAAGCTGGTTTCAGAAAAGGCAGAGGAACCAGAGATCAAATTGCCAACATCTACTGGGTCATGGAAACCACAAGAGAGTTAGAGAAAAACATCTATCTCTGCTTATTGACTATGCCAAAGCCTTTGACTGTGTGGATCACAATAAACTGTGGAAAATTCTGAAAGAGATGGGAATACCAGACCACCTGACCTGCCTCTTGAGAAACCTATATGCAGGTCAGGAAGCAACAGTTAGAACTGAACATGGAACAACAGACTGGTTCCAAATAGGAAAAGGAGTACGTCAAGGCTGTATATTGTCACCCTGCTTATTTAACTTATATGCAGAGTACATCAGGAGAAACGCTAGACTGGAAGAAACAACACAAGCTGGGATCAAGATTGCCGGGAGAAATATCAATAACCTCAGATATGCAGATGACACCACCCTTATGGCAGAAAGTGAAGAGGAACTAAAAAGCCTCTTGATGAAAGTGAAAGTGGAGAGTGGACAAGTTGACTTAAAGCTCAACATTCAGAAAACAAAGATCATGGCATCTGGTCCCATCACTTCATGGGAAAGAGATGGGGAAACAGTGGAAACAGTGTCAGACTTTATTTTGGGGGGCTCCAAAATCACTGCAGATGGTGATTACAGCCATGGAATTAAAAGACACTTACTCCTTGGAAGAAAAGTTATGACCAACCTAGATAGTATATTGAAAAGCAGAGACATTATTTGCCGACTAAGGTCCATCTAGTCAAGGCTATGGTTTTTCCTATGGTCATGTATGGATGTGAGAGTTGGACTGTGAAGAAGGCTGAGTGCCAAAGAATTGGTGCTTTTGAACTGTGGTGTTGAAGAAGACTCTTGAGAGTCCCTTGGACTGCAAGGAGATTCAACCAGTCCATTCTGAAGAAGATCGGCCCTGGGATTTCTTTGGAAGGAATGATGCTAAAGCTGAAACTCCAGTACTTTGGCTACCTCATGTGAAGAGTTGACTCATTGGAAAAGACTCTGATGCTGGGAGGGATTGGGGGCAGGAGGAGAAGGGGATGACAGAGGATGAGATGGCTGGATGGCATCACTGACTCAATGGACGTGAGTCTGAATGAACTCCGGGAGCTGGTGATGGACAGGGAGGCCTGGTGTGCTGTGATTCATGGGGTCGCAAAGAGTTGGACACTACTGAGCGACTGAACTGAACTGAATAGATGAAAGGAGTTGGATCATCAAAGAGGAGAAGGATGAGAGGAACAGGGGGAAGATTTGCTGGCTGAGGTGGCAATATACGGAGTAGGCAAAGGCCTGAAAGCTAGCCTCATGTGACAAGGCAGATAGTTGGGTGTAAATAGAACACAGAATGCTGAGGGGGAGGAGCTTTTTCCTGAGAGCTCTGGTAGAATCTGGAAAATGGTTTTAAGTAGATCAGGGGTTATGTGTTAGGAAAATCTCTTTAGGTGCTAAGTATAAAAGAATGTTTCCCTGGTGGCTCAGTGGTAAAGAACCCATCTGCCAATGCAGGAGATGTGGGTTTGATTCTTGGGTTGAGAAGATCCTCTTGGAGAAGGTAGTGGCAACCCACTCTAGTATTCTTGTCTGGGAAATCCCATGGACAGAAGAGCCTGGTGGGCTACAGTCCAAGGTGTCTCAAAGAGTCAGACACGACCTAGCGATAAACAACAAAACACAAAAGAAAACATGTTCGAAGGCCACAAACTATTTGGAGCAGTTACTTTCAGAACAAAATGCTCACAACTTACTCTGTGGTAGGCTTTTAATGTGGTTTTTAATAGTTGGGGAGGAAGAAAGGAATTAAAAGTCTCAGATACAACAGTCATTTGTCAAGTTTGTCTTCCCAGCTTTCTACTCTTACTTAAGTTCTTAAAATAGAATGAATTTTAGACTAGAAGTCCTCTCAGAGTCCACTGGAGAAAGTTGAGGGAAGGTAGAAACTGCATAGGTCACCTGGCTAAGTAGCAGGTTTGGGGGGTGTCTGACTCTTTGTGACCCCGTGGACTGTAGCCCCCCAGGCTCTTCTGTCCATGGGATTTCTCAGGCAAGAATATGGAGTAGATTGCCATTTCCTTCTCTAGGGGATTTTCCCAACACAGAGACTGAGCTTGTGTCTGCTGCATTGCAGGTGGATTCTTTACCTCTGCACCACCAGGGAAGCCGCAATAGGGAGGGAATCAAATGGGAAGGCATTTTGTAACTAAATTCATCTGTTTGAATTTGTGCTGTTAGATACAGTAGTCACACGATCTTTGTGGTCCTTTAGACTTAAATTTAAGTTAATAGGAGTTAAATTTAAAAAGTTGAGTTCCTGCATCATAGGACCTCGATGATTTCTCATAGGTTCCTCAATTCAGTAACCATATATGGCAGAGGGTTACTTTAGAGAACATTCCCATCATCCACAGAGTTCTATTGGACAGTGCTGTTTCAGAGCCTAATTCAGTCATATGTTAAATCACTCTTTGTATCTCACTATTTGTGTATTCTGAGACAAATCTGAAGTAATTAGAGCCATCCTTGGAAAACTAGAATTTTTTCCTCACTCCAAATTTTTTCCAGTTATTTCTAGTGATCTTTTGTTTGAACCCAAGCCAGAGAACGGACCCTTAAATCTTATTCATTCTCAATCTTTTCCTCTCACTCTTGTTCTCAGTCTCTCAAATACACACACACACACACAGATGTATACACAAACCCACAAAATAACCTTTTATTTTAACCTGAGAACCTTTACCCATGGGGGAAAAACATATTTAGTTAGAGCCCAGTTTTTATCTAGTAAAATTTGGGCATCTCTTCCCTTTCCCAACAATTAGTACAGAAAAAAGTCAAGTTGCCTCGAAAAAATCAGGGAAATCTCAATCAACTGGACTCTCAGAGAATAAATATTAGGAAGAATAATTATTAGAAAGATATATTACAACTGGGTAATATCCCACAAAGAACCAGAGGTATGGAGTGCTGCTTCTAATTATGTGTTCCATAACTGTAATTGGCAGTGGTCCCTCAAGGCTTGCTCAGAGGATAGTCTCACTTAGGTCAGCAGGGAAGGCCCGTGAGTTTTCAAAGGGTCTCCCCCAAATAGGCCATATCCAGAAAATTCATGGGACTCCCACTCACCATGTACATAGCCCCTGCACCTCACCTCACCTCCTCATCTACACGCTGACCTGAGCTTGCCCTGGATTCCACTTACTTTCCCCATTTTACAGACAAAGAAATTATAGAGGAGGAACTGTTTCTTAAAGCTCAGTGTTGGGTAATGGCAGGTCGGTGCTCAGAACTTGGGTCTTCAAATACCTACCTATC
>SJYC01018773.1:0-18100 GCA_006408675.1 Madoqua kirkii | reverse complement strand
CTACTCATCATTAACATCTTCAATGATTGACCAAATACGAAAGTATATCTACTCTGCATTTAAAACCTTCACAATCCTTGACATGGGTTTTGACAATGATTTTTTTTTTTTTTGGATGTGATATCTAAAGCACAAGACAGCAAAAGTAAAATTGAACAAATAGGGCTACATTAAACTGAAAAGCTTCTGTACAACAAAATAATCAGTGAATGAAGACAAGCTACTTAATGGGAGTAAACTAAATATCTGATAAAGATTAATATCAAAATATATAAAAACTCCTACAACTCAATAGCAGAACCCCAAATAATCCAATTAAAAATAGGCAAAAGAACTGAATAGACATTTTTCCAAAGAAGATACACAAAAGACCAACAAGTACATGAAAAGATGCTCAACATCATTAGTTGTTAGGGAAATGCAAATCAAAACCATGAAGAGATATTACTTCATACCTGTTAGGATCATTGAAAAGATAAGAGACAGCAAAAATGCTAATGAGGATGTGGAGAAAAAGGAACCCTTGTGCACTGTTGATGGGATTATAAACCGGTACAGACACTATGAAAAACAATATGGAGGATCCTTTAAAAATTAGGGGCTTCCCTTGTGGCTCAGACAGTAAAGAATCTGTGTGCAATACCAGAGACACGGGTTCAATCCCTGGGTCTGACGGAAGCTTCCTTGGAGAAGGGAATGGCAATCCACTTCAGTATTTTTGCCTGGAGAATTCCATTGAGTTTCAGCTTCAACATCAGTCCTTCCAATGAACACCCAGGACTATCTCCTTTAAGATGGACTGGTTGGATCTCCTTATAGTTCAAGGGACTCTCAAGAGTCTTCTCCAACACTACAGTTCAAAAGCATCAATTCTTCAGCAGTCAGTTTTCTTTACAGTCCTACTCACACATCCATACATGACTACTGGAAAAACCATAGTCTTGACTAGACAGACCTTTGTTGACAAAAGAACTACCATATGATTTAGTAATTCTAACTCTGGGAATATATACAAAGGAAATAAAACATTTGCTCAAAAAATATCTGTGGCCCTGTGTTCATGGAAGCATTATTTTCAGTAATGAGGACATGGAAAGAGCTTAAGTATCCATCAGTGAATGAATGGATAAAAAAGCTGTGATATATATACACACACACACACAATGGAAAGTTATTCAGCCATAGAAAACTAGGAAATCCTGCTATTTGTGACATCAATGGACCTTAAAGGCACTGTGCAAAGAAAAATATGTTAGGGAAAGACAAATGTTGTATGAGCTCATTTGTCCATGAAATCTTAAAAACAAAAGCCCAAAGAGCAAAAAAACATTAAAAAAAAAAAAAAACAAAAAGAAGAGAGAGAGATCAGATTTATAGTTACCAAAGGCAGGGGTTGGGAGTGGGATAGATAGGAGAAAGATTGTCAAGCAGTACAAATTTCTAGTTAGAAGGTAAATTAATATCAGGAATGCAATGTCCAACATGATGATCTTAGTCAACAATACTGTATGATATATATGAAAGTTAATGGAGTGTGTCCTAAAAGTTCTTATCACAAGGACATTTTTTTGTTTTTGTTTTTGATGTTACCTATGTGAGATGGTAGATGTTAACTAAACTCATTGTGGTAATCATTTTACAAGGCATGTAAGTCAAACTATTATGCTGTATGCTTTAAATTTATGTAGTGGTGAATGTCAGTTATACCTCAGTAGACCTGGACAAACTAAATGTTATTTGTTAGATAAAAAGAAGATTCAGGGCAGCATCCTTAATATGCTAGAAACAGTGCTATTATAAACAATAAATAAAAAGTCTACTGGTTTCTCTTTCTCATTCCTTCCACATGACTTTTATATATTAATATATTTATGAGATTTTTTTACCTTGATGGTAGCACTGATTTATCTTACTATCTTGCTGTTCTTATAATTAGAAGCATCAAATATATCATGCATTTTGCAAGAGGAGATGTTTACAACCTTTATGTTGTGACTATGATTCTGAAATACATATGCAATAGGAGCTCCTGAATGCATTTCATGTAAGTCATGAAATGAAATTGTGTCTGTTTCTAGACACTCTTTGGACTGTATATGATAGAGCCTGTGCTTTCTGTTTATACGGAAAGGAAGAACTGCTGGAGAGAATACAATAAGTGGGCTTTGCCTGTATAGTTTCATGTGCACAAAGCCCTTTGCAGGCATGGTCATAACTTTTTTTCTCCTAAAAAAATGGTATCAGGGTCCATCTAACAGGGTTACAAAAACTGGATGCTGACAGCTCTCAGCACTTTATAATCCTCTGCAAAACAGAAGAAGAACCCACTTCTGCCAGCCTTAATAACAGCGCCAGTTGCTGCTGCTTCTAAAATAAAGACATGAAACAAAATAAAATCTTCTCGTCTTAAAGGGCATGACTCTGAAGAAAGCAAACATTTTGTTTTTTTGTTGTTGTTTTTTTTTAATGAACAATTTAAAGCGACAGTGACCACTTTACAGTCACTGTGGATTATATCTTATTTGCTTAATTTTCTGCTTTCTCACTGCTATCTCCAATGCTTCCATTTATTGGACAAGTTTTTATCTCCAAAGCATATAGAGTTTCCCATCACTTCAGAGACATGAAAATTATTTTTGCTTTTTTCCTGTGCAGCTACTATTTAAAGTAAATGAACAAAACAAATGCAATACTTATCTTCTCATGAAGAGACTGGGGCCAGAGAGCATGTTGGTGCCTATGGCTTCAGCTTGCCCCTGCAAAGATTGGAAATGAGGGAGGAAACCCAAAGCCCACCACATCCCCTCTTGTCCCCCACCCCTGCCACTCCATCCCCTGACACACACCAGAACTAACTGCAGGAGGACTTCATCCAAGTTTTCCAGAGATTTCCAGCCTCGAGACTTCCTTTTGTTGGGGGAGTCTGTAATTTCCTCAGTTCTGTCTCACCGCAGCAAAAATTTGAAGTGACTGACAAATCAGTGTTACAGCCTCAGTTTTATTGGCAGGCAAAGGAAAATACATCTTCAAGATATGAGGGCAGGCAGACCCAAAAGAAGGGAAGGGAAGAGAAGCCTCAATCCTTCCAGGCTTCCTCCTTTTATACTTTTGTCTCCTCCCCACCCTCATCACCCCCTATATAAACTGGGCTATCCAGGAAGGCTGTTTGTTTCACCTGAGGTCCTCACTCCAGTCCTTGGACCTTCCTTTGTTCTATTTTCTCAGGCTTTTCCCTCTTTGTCTTTTAGCCACTGCCATTTTGGACTCTGTTTTCCCATTCTAACTACCTAACATTCCTCTCTCAAGAGATGGGAGGCCCAATTCTTTGGGAATAGGGGCGTCAAAGTCTCTCTGGCTACTTCCTGTTGAACTGGGATGGTGAGGGGCTTTGGGCCTTCCCTTTTTGCTAGTCTCAAGCCTCAGAGTCCTTACAGTGGTGTCCATCTAAGGATGAGTGATAGTTTCTGTGGTCAGCTGTAGTTTTATATATCCTTGTTGAACTGGCACTGCATGTTGTAGCCTGTTGACCTGGGCAGAGACAAAACAGGTTAGATAATTGACAATACACGGAGCAATCATAAGCAGCATCAATAAGGCGAATATAGGGATTAGTAGGGGCATTAACCAACTCCAAATTCCCCCTTGCCAGGAGAAGGATCCCCCAAAGAGAGATTGTAGCTATCCTAAGAACTCTCCAGCTCATTCTTTGAGATCCTGTAGGATCTGAAATGCTTTTCTTGAGGACTGTGAGACTTTCTTCTTTAACTTAGCTGGAGGTATTTACCCAGAACCAACACATCTCATTCAAGTTGGCTCAAGTCTCTCCTTGTTCAAGATCAGAACTATCTTATCTGTTTTGGAGTACAACCCCTGCCAAGCCATATTGGCTCTTTAGAGCTATCTTGAGAAATCTTATCCCCAGAAACTTAATTTTGGGGGTGTTCATTAGAATGGCACTCATCCGTAGTTCTGAATAGGCATCTGAGACCTCCCAGGGGCTCACAGGTGGATTGAGTGTCCTCTTCTGTTTTCTTCCACAGCTTGACTTGTGGGTAGTGAATCTGGGACTCATGTCCTGGAACCTTGACTGCTGCGAGTAGAAAGTATTACAGGGTAGAGGCCCTTCCATGTGGGCTGGAGTTGAACCTTTGCGGACCCATCTTTCCAGACTTGAATTACAACTTGAGTCCTGGAGCATATAGTGGTGGATCTTCAGAATCTTTTGGCTCCTGGTTGACATCCCACAAATATATATCCTGTTGGAATTGCCCAATGGCCATGGTATAAGAATGAAGGATCTGTGCCTCTGGATCTAGGAAGAGGTCACTGACATAAACAAAAGGTCTTCCATAAAAGATCTCATAAGGACTAAGAGCAACCTGTTCCTTAGGAGCAATACAGGTGCTGCTGCTGCTACTGCTAAATCACTTCAGTCATGTCCGACTCTTTGTGACCCCATAGATGGCAGCCCACCAGGCTCCCTGTCCCAGGAATTCTCCAGGCAAGAACACTGGAGTGTGTTGCCATTTCCTTCTCCAATGCATGAAAATGAAAAGTGAAAGTTAAGTCACTCAGTCGTATCTGACTCTTAGTGACCCCATGGACTGCAGCCTACCAGGATCTGCCATCCATGGGATTTTCCAGGCAAGAGTATTGGAGTGGGGTGACATTGACTTTTCCCAATACGGATGAAGAGGAGAGCTATTGGTAAAGCCTCCTTCTGTCCCAGGGTGGTCTCTTGGGTTATCTTTTTTATCTCTGATTTTAAGAATTGTTTGACTCTTTCTACTTTTCCTGAAAACTGAGGCCTCTGGGCACAATGTAGATAATAAGTAATGCTCATTGCTTTAGAGACCCCTTGGGTGACCTTAGAAGTAAATGATGTACCATTGTCACTTTGTAATGACCTGAGTAGACCAAATCTCAGAATGACTTCGTGGAGCAGTTTTTGTTGTTGTTGTTGTTGTTGTTGTTGTTGTTGTTGTTTACCACCTCCTCAGCCTTCTCAGTCCTGGTGAGAAAGACTACAATCTATCTTGTGAATGTATCTATCATGACTAATAGATATTTATACCCTTGAGAAACTGGCATCTGGGTGAAGTTCATCTGCCAATCCTCTCCTGAGTAGGTCCCATGTCATTGCACGGGTTGAGCCAACTGGGGTCTTTGAGCTCCTTGGGGGTTGTTTAATTGGCAAGTGGG
This sequence comes from Madoqua kirkii, assembly GCA_006408675.1. Classification (NCBI taxonomy): domain Eukaryota; kingdom Metazoa; phylum Chordata; class Mammalia; order Artiodactyla; family Bovidae; genus Madoqua; species Madoqua kirkii. The sequence continues at coordinate 12,898 of SJYC01018773.1, read as the reverse complement.
ACAAGAGGAGACCACTTGCCTTATAGTCATTTGGAGGCCTGCTCCTCTGAAAGACCTTTTTAGTAATCTTTGGAAGGCTTTCTTCCTTAAATGAGTGGTGGCATGTAAGGAGTTAATCAACTTCCACTGGAGGTTCCCAGGCAGAAAAGGGAGTCCTTCCTTTTGGAACCACCCCATGTGATCTTCTTGAAAGCTCTCACTCTATACCTTCAGTATATGAAGGAGTTTCTGACAATTAGTCTGTGGAACTAAGGTGGCAGCCGTATTAGGTCATTGTTCTGTAATGCTGCTCTCTTAACTGCCTGATTGACGGCCACTTCCATGCTCCCTTTTTGGTGTCCTTTACAATGAGAGACTGAAATCTCAGTGGGCAGATGAACTGCTTCCAAGAGCCTAAGGATTTGATCACCATATTTGACTGGGGACCATCGGGTGGTTAAGTGGCCTCTTTCTTTCCAAATAGCAACATGTGCATGTAGCACCGGAAAGGCATACAAGGAGTCAGTGTAAATGGCTACTCTTTTTCCTTTTCCCAGCTCGAGTCAGGACTATGAGCTCAGTTAACTGGGCTGAAGTACCTGGTGGCAAAGGTTTAGCCCCTGTGGTCTCAAAATTGGAGACTACTGCAATACTCAGCTCTTCTTTATCCATCAAGACAAAGCTGCTTCCATCAGTGTACCAGATTTACTCAGGATTAGTAAGAAGATCTTCTGACAATCCCTCTCAGGGTTTTGTTCAGTGGTCCAAGGTTTCTAGGCAAGATTGAAAGGGGAAAGAGCCCTCGGAGGTAAGCAGGAGGGTAGCTGGGTTAAGAACTTCACAAAGGGTTATAATCAGGCCTGGATTTTCCATCAGCACTACTTGATATCTGAGGATCCTTTGATCAGACATCCATAAATGGCCTCTTCCATTTAGGAGTTGTTTCATTTGGTGGCTGGTAAAATACGTTTGCCCCAAGAGAGAGTTTTAAAGCATCTTCTCTTATAACTACAATAGCTACAAGATATCATAGGCAGGGAAAGATCTTTTCCCAATAAGGAAGTAGGACACTCAGGGACCACCAGAAACTGATGGGAAAATATCCCGAAACAAAGAAGTGCTCAGGTGAATATTTTTGTAGTTCTTCCTGTAGCACCCAAAATAGTACAGGTTTGGGAGGAAAAGGCTCCAGAGGAAAAGGCTCCACAGTAGAAGGCCACAACAGAGTACATTGCCCCTATGTCAACAGAGAAATTCCTGGACCTACCTGCCACATCCATCTGCACCCTTGGCTCCAGCCCCGTGACGTTTAACTGTGACAGGCAGGCTGGCATGAGTGGGCCACTTCAGTCCTGTTGAACCATCATGAGGGAAGGCTTGGTGCTTGACCTTGAGACTCTTGGGTCCCGAGGGCAGGGTGCTGCCCAGTATCCCAATTGACGGCATTTGTAGCAAGCCATTTTAGGAGACTTTTCACAGTTTGGACACTCTTTGGCCCAATATCCCACCTGTCTACAGATTAGGCATTTGGTTCGTGCCTTGTCCTTTAAAGACTCGAGGTTTGCCATAGGGATTCCCTGGAGGATGACCAGAATCTGGGCATGACTTGTCTCTTTCCTCTTCTCCCTTTCCTGGGCCTTGGCCTCCCTCTCCTCTTCTCTGCTATGAAAGGTATTGGTGGCTGTCTGGACCATCTCATCTGAAGAGGCAGCAGGGTCTGCTGTTGTAGCCGTTGTAATTTTATCCTGATGTCTGATGCACACTGGGACAGGAATTTGTCCTTTAAAATCACCTGTCCCTTGTAAGAGTCTAAGTCCAGATTGGTAAACTTTTGGAGGGCCTTTTAGCCTTTCCAGAAAGGCAATGGGGTTCTCATTAGACTCCTGAGTTATTGCTGAGACAGCATAGTCCCACAGCTAATAGGCTTCCTTCTATTTCCATGGGTGGACTTCCTTAGGGGTGAGTCTTTCTGAAGCTTATCCTACCCAGTACTGTTGCAACCTGAGAGCTGGGTATCCCCGGGTCAGGGTGAAGATCCCCAGGCAGGCTGAGGAGTGACAGCCTCCTGGAGATGGAATCCCCAGGCAGGTCAAAGCATGTCGACCTCCTGGGACTCCTGGACTGGCGGATCCCTGAGCAGACTGAGGTGTGACAAGACAACCTGCCAGGGACTGGATCCCTAAACAGGTCAAAGCAGGTTGACCTCCTGGCACCCCCAGGCTGGAGTTGGGTGTCCCCCTGGTCTCCAGCATGACCAGTGCTGGATAGGATTAAGGTATTGTAATCTTAATTCATTGCTGCTTTGTCCACTGCAGATGGGAATGGATACCATGATGTAAAGCAATCCAAATCTGTGCCCTGAGACTGGGAACCTGGTGAAATAGTCATAAGCCTTATCCTCTTATTGCTCTGAGGGAATGTAAGTCACTGATTTCCTCCCCTAGTCCTCCATAAGAGCAGTTTAGGGTGTTTCCAATGGTAGACAGCTCATTGTCATAGACCCACTTTAGGTAATAATGGACATAATGACAAAGAAGTGGGTTATCTGGTCCTATTAGGGGCATTAACAGTATTTTAATAATAAGCAGGGTGGAGTGATGTTGCCTACAAGGGAGCAGGGTCCTGGTTGTAGGAGTTAGTAAGTGGCTTAAGATCAAATTGATAAGAGGCAACAAACCAGATGTTCCATAAAAGTGGAGTGGAGATTTGATCCAGGGGTATGTTCATAACTCTAGGAGAAGGGTGGTAAGGGTTTGGGCCCAAACAGCCTACAGGGCTAACTCCCAAAGTGGCAAACATTATCCCTGCAAGCCCGATTACCCTTGAAGGGATGCCAACAGATGGATTTCTAGCAGGCATTGTGTGCCTGTCACCCGTCCTAGCAGGTTCACTGAGAGATGCTGTTGTGGCACATGTTGCAGGAAACATGGAAAAGGCCTGAGTATCTAGAGAGATTGGATATTATACAGCATGTCTCTCCCAAAGGCCAGCTATTTTCTGGTTGTCCCTCCAGAAGATTGTAGAGGCAACACTGTGGACCTGGACGGGGCTCAGGAGAAGAGCATGAGCGCAACTTTTGAACGAATGACATACTCCAAGGGCATGACATGAGCCTATTCAAATCAAATGGGTCCAAGATGACAAGTCAAATTCAATTAAACCTTGATTCTCAATCTGCAAGCTAAACGACACACCCAGAGGTGCCAGGACAGTTCCAAGGCACCAGGGAGTGGGTGGTTCCCCAATTGTTGGGATGATCCTCCCACTCATTAGCACATGAAGTCACCCAGCTCACAAAAACGAGCCACATCTCATTCCATGGCCACCAAACTCACCCTCTGCAATGGCCTACACCCTGTGGAATGTGCTTCTCTCTGAATCTAAACAAATCCACCTCTTACCTGTTGCTATGTCTCTCACTGAATGTTTTTCAATGAGACATCAGAACCTGAGCTTCACTGGGTCCTGAAGCCAGGCACCAGGGGTTCTGGCCAGGCCTAAGTCCCAGGAGGGAGGAGCTGAAGGATGGGAGGAAAAAGTAGTGGGGAAAGCGTGCCAAGGAATCCCCTTCATAACCTGCCAGAAAATTTGCTAAATACCTGACCTGTGCTCACAGTTTTCATTGACCTGATCCTTAGCACAAAGAAGATTAAGGACAGAAGGACCCCCACCCACTTGGGCAACAGCTACTAGGGCACTGCAGAAGGTGGAGCCTTTGGGACACACTAGAGCATCCACTGCTGCTCACCTGTTCACAGGGGCTTTGAGGAAAGAAGAAACAGAGTTTGTAAAGATATTACGATTTTGTTAGCCATGTGTCCTTCCAGCCATAGGAGTGAGGACTTCCTACCCTAACTGAAGGTCCCCTAGAATCTGAGACAGCCGCATGAGCTTTCTGCTGAGTTTCTTTTTGCTGTCCCAGTTCCCGGCACAGTAGGCTTCTCGTCACTTCCGCTGCGCTGGGTTTTCTTTGCGCTGTGCTTCCACCGTGGGAACTTTCACCGAGTTGGGTTTCTGCTGCACTTGGCCTCTGCCTTGCAGGGCCCAAGCCGAGGTTGTTTCAGCTGGATTAAATTCAAGAAATGGCACCATATGAGCCATCTTGAATGAGACACGTTGTTTCTGGGTACATACCTCCAGCTAAGTTAAAGAAAGTCTAGAAACATTCAGATCCTACAGGATCTCAAAGAACGAGCTAGAGAGTTCTCAAGGTGTCTACAACCTCTCTTTGGGGGATCCTTCTCCCGGCAAGGGGGAGTTTGGAGTTGGCTAATGCCCCGACTAATCCTTGTTATCACCTATTGATGCTGCTTATGATTGCTCCATGTATTATCAATTATCTAACCTGTTTTGTCTCTGCTCAGGTCAACAGGCTACAACATGCAGTGCCAGTTCAACAAGGATATATAAAACTACAGCTGACCACAGAAAATATCACTCCCCTTAGATGGACACCACTGTAAGGCCTCTGAGGCTTGAAACCAGCAAAAAGGGAAGGCCCAAAGCCCCTCACCATCCCAGTTCAACAGGAAGTAGCCAGAGAGACCTCAACGCCCCTATTCCCAAAGAATTGGGCCTCCCATCTCTTGAGAGCGGAATGTTAGGTGGTTAGAATTGGAAAACGGAGTCCAAAATTTTAGTGGCTAAAAGACAAAGAGGGAGAAGGCAATGGCACCCCGCTCCAGTACTCTTGCCTGGAAAATACCATGGACAGAGAGGCCTGGAAGACTGCAGTCCATGGGGTTGCTGAGGGTCGGACATGACTGAGCAACTTCACTTTCACTTTTCACTTTCCTGCATTGGAGAAGGAAATGGCAACCCACTGCAGTGTATTTGCCTGGAGAATCCCAGGAACGGGGGAGCCTGGTGGCTGCCGTCTATGGGGTCGCACAGAGTCGGACACGACTGGTGACTTAGCAGCAGCAGCAGCAGCAGTTAGCAAAAGACAAAGAAGGGGAAAGCCTGAGAAAGCAGAACAAAGGTGGTCCAAGGACTGGAGTGAGGACCTCAGGCATAGCAAACAGCCTTCCTGGATAGCCCAGTTTACACAGGGCAGCTCGAGGTTGGGGGAGGAGGAGACAGAAGTATAAAAAGGAAGCCTAGAAAGACTGGGGCCTCTTTTCTCTCTGTCTTTTGCGTTGGCCAGCCCTCACACCTCAAGGATGTATTTTCCTTTGCTTGCCAATAAAACTGAGTTATAACACCGGTCTGTCCATTGCTTAAAATTTTTGCTGTGGTGAGACAGAACCAAGGAAATTACAAACTCCCCTGACACTTTGAATACAGAAGGTTAAACCAACAAAAGTAACTGTTGTTGGACTGCTCTGAGGTAGCCTTTTTCAGAACGTCTGAGCTCACTCCTGATGTCAGCAAGTAGATAAAACATTTCCTACTCATTATAATCTTCAGGAAGACTGGCATGCTGTTGAAGGAGGAATATTTAATACAACAGTCTTCAGGCTCTTCTGTGCCCATCTGTTTATGATCTTCAGAGACACAGATCTAAGGCAACTTCCATTTTTACGGTGGCCTGAAGTTTCCCCCAGCCCCCAACCACCGGCAATTTAAATTCCTGCCCTAAGGAAGAGAATCAATCGTGCCAGTTTTAACAGTGCTGATTTTCTTTGTTTTAAGTGCTCATTGTTCTGCAAAAATAGTGGTCAGAGGGTCAAAGAAACCAAACTTCTGAAAAGAAAGAAGAGTTACCTCTTCTTTCTTTTCAATGCTTGCCTTGTCCACCAGGAACCTGTGGTCCTCTGAAATGTTTTATTCAGAACCTTAACACAGATGGTCCTGGTCTTATGAGGGTTTGACTTACAATTTTTTGACTTTACATGAATGCAAAAGAGATACACATTCAGTAGAAATCCTACTTCAGATTTTGAATTTTGATCTTTTCCTGGGTGAGTGCTATGTCTTTGATCCTTTATCTCAGTTAGCCTTGTGACTACAAGTGTAAACAACTTATACACTTACAACCATTCCATACCCACACAACCATTCTGTGTTTCTCTTTCAGTCCAGTATTTTGTAAATTACATGAGATAGTCAGCACTTAACAAAATAACAAAATAGACTCTGTATTAGATGATTTTGCCCAACTGCAGGCTAATGTAAGTGCTCTGAACACAGTTAAGGGATGGTTCGTCTGAGCTATGATGTTCAGTTGGTTAGGTGTATTAAATGCAATTTTAACATGTTTTTTTTTTTAACTTTAGAGGTTATTATTAGGTTGTAACTACATCATAAATTGAGGAAGATCAGTATATGAGATGTGTTGTGTGGAGTTGCTTTGTGGCGGAGGACTGGGCCATGGCGAGGGGAGGGGGAAGCCAGACATACCTCTGCCTTGAGTGAAAATGAATCTTTCAGGTGCTCAGAGAGGAATCAGTCACAAACACTCACTGGTCAGAAACTCTAATAGCACAGGATTGTTAACCATTCCCTCCTTTAATTTTTTTAACCACTGGAACTTTTTCCAAGCAGTATGTTGCTTATTTTTTCAGCACTTAATCCATAATCTAGCCTTGGTGACTACTGAAAGACTTCCAATATGTCTCTGCTTTGCTTTTCTATGCTTATTCTTCAGTCCAGCTTTAGTTTTACTCCTTGATAACTTTTTATTAAAGGACACAGGAAGTGACTAGGAGGCACTGTGGGATAGAGGCACTCTTGAACTGTGTTTCCCATTGAGGAACCCTGCAAATATAGATTTGAGCCTAGAAACCTGCTGAGGTTGTTTTGTTGTTTAGTCGCTAAGTCGTGTCATGTCCAACTCTTTGTCAGGCTCCTCTGTCCATGGGATTTCCCAGGCAAGAATACTGGAGTGGGTTACAATTTCCTTCTCCAGGGGCTCTTCCTGACTTGATCAAATTCATGTCTACTGTGTTGCAGGCATATTCTTTACCCCTGAGCCACTGGGAAAGCCAGGAGAGAAGCAAGGCCTGTTCAAACAGGCCTAGGGCAACAAGGAACATTTTAGTAGAGCAGGTAATAAAGAAGGAGGTAGAGAGGGCATAACTGTGTGTTGTTCTCAACCAGCTTTGCCAGATTTAGCAAAAAGAAAGCAAAAAAGTTAGGAAGGAGAGAAGAAAGATGGTGGGAAAGGAAGGAAATAGAAAATAATAAAAGAGAAACACAAAGAAAAGGACACCATTGGACATATTTATATTAAAAAAATTATTGTTTATCTGAAATTCAAATTTAGCTGGACATCCTTATTTGACCTGGCACCCTAACTTCCCCTTTTCTCTGCCCTCCCACTGGAGCAGCATCCATTATCCATTTCATAAATTGACATTCTACATAAAATTGCTTTCAAGGGGGTTTTGAGCCTTTAAAAATATTTAAGTGAGGGAATAGATGAAAATCACCACTACACTCTGACAAATGAGTTTATCTCTGAGTTTTTAAACTCAGATATATTTTAAAAAAAATTTTTTTTTTTTTTGCTGCACTAGGTCTTTGTGGCTGCACATGGGCTGTCTCTAGTTGCAGTGAGTCGGGGCTACTTTTCATTTTGATGCTCAAGCTTCTCTTGTTGCAAAGCACAAGATCTAGAGCTCAGGGGCTTCAGTAGTTCTGGCACATGAACTTAGTTGCTCTAGGCAAGTGGGACCTTCCCAGACCAGGAATCAAACCTGTGTCCCCTGCATTGACAGGCAGACTCTCAAAGACTGGACTGGACCACCAGGGAAGTGCCTATCTCTAGGTATTTAGGGGGAAAAAAAAGTGTGTGCATATACTATAACTTCATGGTAAGAAAATTTTAATTTTATTTTATTATAATTTAACACACTTTAAGAAAACCTGCATCCGGTAGATTGTACAAACAGCTTTACTACTTCAGACTTTTCTGTATCCATATCTGTTGCCCTATGTTTTAACAGTTCCTCCCACTAGAGGCAGAATGTTCTTCCCTGCCCATGACTGACTTCCCTGCCCATGACTTGGGTTTGGTAGTATGTCTGCTTTGGGCAATGGGATACGACCTGATGTTAGCATGATTAGGCTCATGCTTTGGCCCTTGACATTACCACAAGAAGAACATGGGGTTAGCCTAACTTTCCTAGAAAAATGAGATATTTCTAACAGGTCTAAATTGAACCCATGGCCTTGAGTCAAACCCAGCTGAGCCCAGACAAGTTGAGTCATATATTCATGAGCTAGAAATAGACACTTTTTGCTGTATTTTGTGGTTTGTTATGAAGCATTACCATGTCCAAAACTGACCTATACATTCCACTTCATCACTTTCAGGTATCTATCAAGGCTGCCAATTCCTCTAGGAGCTGAGATTTATAATAACATGCATGACACAGGCTTTCCTACTTAGGTAAGAAATTTTTGAGCAGAAAGTTTAGGAGCAATGAATAATAAAATTGCTAAGGATTCACGGAGAAGTCACCTACTAAAGGAAAATTACCATCCAGATTGCTAATAAGATTATCACTAATCTGCTGAGTTTAAAAACTAAATGTTCTTTCCAAGATTTTTAAAAAGTAGTTCAAAGATGGAAATGAGGACTAGTCACCGTGAGAAACGGTAAAACTGAACAGCTGTGCAGGCAATTCATTTATTAGAGTAAACATTTAAGCAGGCAGGAGTTGGTGATTGTTATTCCCTCTTCAACGTATTTTAGATTCAGGATGTATAGTTCATTAAACTTGGTATTTGCAAGAGAGCTCCAATGTGTAGCAGATGGGAAACCTGGAGAATCATTTTTCATTTTAGTTAGTGGATTCCCTGGAGATGCTGGCCACCAAATCTGCTACCAAACCCTTTAGCACCCTCCTTGAAAAATATGTCAAAACCCCATTTCAATTTCTATGCTATTTGCCTCCTACAATAATACTTTCAATGTGATAAAGCCAAACACCAGCACTAATATTTCTAAATACTGTTAAAGGGATTGGAGCTCTTCAAAAATCACACTGTAAACTCTTAAAACTCTATTATGAAAATTTTCCACATTTGGAAACCAAAATGAATTTTTCAATGAGGTCTTTGTGTCAAAGATTGCATTGGGAAAGACAGCAAGTAGCCACTGTAAATGAAGAAACAATCATTTTTAAACATGAACTGTAAGAGTGTGAAAGAGCAAGTTACGTTAAGCAAAAGTACAGTGTGTTTCTAAAACTACAGTGTGGTTTTCAGAAGTCAGGGCACAGAAGCTTAGAATCTTGTTTAAACATGATACCACACACCTTTAAGTAAAGGATGGTAGATTATTAAATTAGAATAACGCTTCTCAAACATTTTTAATAAAAATATTCTTTTAACAGAGTGAAAAGGACTTCAGTTAATCTGATCTCAGTTTGTACTGACATGGTTGACTGCAAGTTAGGTGCTTTATTGACAAAATTTGTAATTTTTGTATTTTATTTCATAATACATCCAAGTGGTTTAATATAAAAATAGCATTTTCAATTACCATCAGGGAAAAGAAATAAATTTCTTTAAGTCTCACTGGTTAAATAATGAAAGATATGTAATAGTGGATCTATCAAACTTCAAAAATTGAATTGCATCCAAGAGCCCTAAATCTGCATTATGGTTAAAATAACTCTGATGTGGTGTCACAGATTTTGAGAATTTACAACCATCTAAATACCAAGATCAAATAGTACGTATCTCCTTTAAAAACCCCTCTGAGTGAAGAGCTAATGGCAACCATTTAGGTCCAATTGGCCTCCAGTCACTCTTTCACCTAATCTACCTGAAAGTCCCACAGTTCACGGATTCAAACTAAGGAGATCATTCCCTCCAGTGTGTATCTCCCTGGGACTTTGAAGGTAAAGTCCTGACTTTAGGAGTTGCATGCTGTGATGAGAGTGAAAGTGGTGATAATTGTGGGTTCTTTTGGTGTCTATAGTTCTCACTCCTAAGGAGTTTTCTCCTTGAACTAAACAGAGATGAGACACACTCACTAATTATACTTTGTCTTGAGTTCTTCCCCAGTATGCATTACCCTTAAGGAAACATGCATATGGGGAACTGGGCTAAGACTTTAGAAAACAAGAAGATATGTCCATAGAAAATTCCACATTAAATGTCTAGACAATCTATCAAAACCAAGCAAAAGAATGAAAATCAAAGGATATGAGAATATGCCAATATTTAACAGTTGGAAGATATAGATGCCATTTTTTTTCCTCATGCAATTTTTTGGAACTATAACCCACATATATGCAGAGTCCATCATGAGAAACGCTGGGCTGGGTGAAGCACAAGTTAGAATCAGGATTGCTGGGAAAAATATCAATAACCTCAGATATGCAGATGACACCACACTTATGGCAGAAAGTGAAGAACTTAAAGAAACTTGATGAAAGTGAAACAGGAGTGTGAAAAAGTTGACTTAAAACTCAATGTACAGAAAACTAACATCATGGCATCTAGTCCCATCACTTCATGGCAAATAGGTGGAGAGGCAATGGAAACAATGAGAGACTTTATTTTGGGGGGCTCCAAAATCACTGCAGATGGTGATTGCAGCCATGAAATTAAAAGACACCTGCTCCTTGGAAGAAAAGCTATGACCAACCTAGACAACATATTAGAAAGCAGAGATATTACTTTGCCAACAAAAGTCCATCTAGTCAAAACTACGGTTTTTCCAGTAGTCATGTATGGATGCGAGAGTTGTGCCATAAAGAAAGCTGAGCACCAAAGAATTGATGTTTTTGCAATGTGATGTTGGAGAAGATTCTTAAGAGTCCCTTGGACTGCAAGGAGATCCAATCAGTCCATCCTAAAGGAGATCAGTCCTGAGTGTTCATTGGAAGGACTGATGTTGAAGCTTAAACTCCTATACTTTGGCCATCTGATGCAAAGAACTGACTCATTTTAAAAAACCCTAATGCTGGGAAAGATTGAAGGTGGGAGAAGAAGGGGATGACAGAGGATTCGACGATTGGATGGCATCACCAACTCAATGGACATGAGTTTTAGTAAACTCTGGGAGTTGGTGATGGACATGGAGGCCTGGGGTGCTGCAGTCCATGGGGTTGTAAAGAGTCAGACAAAACTGAGCAACTGAACTGAATGGATAACTCACATACAATAAAAATCACCCTTTTAATGTGTACAATTCAGTGGGTTTTAGCATGTACACAAAGTTGTACAGCAATTAACTCTATGTTTTTCCAGAATGTTTTCATTATGCCCTCCCCTCACACAGAGAAACTCATCCATTAGCAGTCACTCCTCATCTCCTCCTCTCACAATCCCTGGCACCCAACTCTGTCTCTATGAATTTCTTATTCTGGACATTTCATATGAATGGAATCAAGTAATATGCAGCCTCTTCTGTCTGGCTTCTTTCACTTAACCTTGTTTTCAAAGTTCATCCATGTTACAGCATGTGTCCGCACTCATCCCTTTTATATGGATGAATGATATTCCACTGTATGGATATACCACATTTATTTACTCATTCAACATTTGAGTTATCTCCATTTCTAACTGTTGTAAAAAATGGCATTGTTAATATTTGTAAGTTTTAATGTGGATATGTTTTCAGTTTTCTTAGGTATATACTTAAGGAATAGAATTGCTGGGTTACATGACAACTTTAGTTCTCTGAGAAACTGCCAGGCTTTTTCTGCAGTGAATAAACCATTTCAATTCCTACCAACAATGTATTAGGGCTCTGATTTCTTCATATCTTTGTCAACACTTCTTACTGTCCCTTAGATTACCCATTCTAGTGGATGTGAGGTGTATTTCGTTGTGGTTTTAATAATGTTGAGGGTTTTTTTTTTTAATGTGTTTACTGGTTATTTATATATCTCTCTTGGAAAACAGTCTATTCAGATCTTTTGTCCTTGTTGAAACTGGGTTGTTTGTCTTTTTATTATTGAATTGTAAATGTCCTTTCAACTCTGTATGCTCAGTCCTTATCAGATTTGATTTTCAAATATTTTCTCCCATTCTGTGCATTGTCTTTTCACCTTACCAGTGGTGTCCTTTGTAGTACAAAAATTTTAAATTTTGATGAAGTCCTATTTACCCACTTTTTCCCCTTGGTAGCTTATGCCTTTGGTGTCGTAACTAAGAAACAATTGCCCAATCCAGGGGATCAAAGATATACACATATCTTTTCTTCTAAGAGTTACACAATTTTAGTTTTTACATTTAGGTTTTTGATCCATTTTGAGTTAGCTTTTGTATATAATATAAAGTCCAAATTCATTCTTTTATATTTGGAGATACAATTGTCTCAGTACTATTTGTTGAAAAAACTATTGTCTCCCCAGGTTGTCTCAGTACCCTTGCTGAAGACCAATTAACCATGGATATATGGGTTTACTTTTTTCTAGTTTTTATAAATATATTTTTATTGGTAAACAATTGTCCCAATTTGTTTACATACTGTTTATTGCTGCTTTCACAGTGCAAGGAAAAGTTTGAGTAGTTGCAACTTACTGTAGACTGTAAAATCTATAATGTTTACTATTTGGTACTCTAAAGAAAATATTTGCTGACCCTGATTTCCATAATTATCTGTGGCTCATACTTTTCACTTAACTCTTCTTGGTGTTTTTTCCTCTCATTAAAAAAAAAAATTGTTTCTTAAATTTTTACAATTTTGTCTTGGTTCCTGCCATACAGTAATGTGAATTACAGATATATGGGTTTATTTCTGAATTCTAAATTCTATTCCATTCAGTAAGGTATCTGCTCTTATGTCAGTAGCACACAGCCTTTACTACTATAGTTTTGTAATGGATTATGATATTAAGAAGTGTAAGTCCTTCAGCTTTGTTCTTATTTTCTGAGATTACTTGGCTATTTTTGATGCCTTGCATTTCATTTTACTTTTAGGATCAGCTTGTCAATTTCTTTAAAAAAAGGAAAAACAGGATTTTAATAGTCAAAATTTGAGGAATATTGCCATCCTGACAATCTTAAATCT
>SJYC01018771.1:0-37090 GCA_006408675.1 Madoqua kirkii | reverse complement strand
TCATAAAAGTCAGAATAAGGCAAAGCTTCTATCAGTCTTATTATTCAAAATTGTTCTAGGAACCCTGGTTAGTGCACTAAGATAAGAAGAATAAATAGAGACAAAATTATTTGTAATTATTATAAGGATATTTTCAACAGAAGAATGTTTTGAAAATCATTTGGTACATGATCTTTATCCTAATTGATAAGGGGCAGGAAGGGATAGAAATTATATTTTTATCTTGAAAAAAAGAATGTAGTGATATTTAACTTCTAACAAGCAAATAGGATTAGTGTTCTTTTGGACAGAAAAGATACAATGTTTTCCTATGATTGTAAAGCCATGACAAGCACAAAAAAAAACAAAAACAAAAAAAACCAGACAGACAAACAAACAGTAAGGGAAGGCAAATGTCAAAGAAATCTTAACTGAGGAAAGGGATTCAAGAGATCAAAGTCAGCAAACATTGTCCCAGCATTTCCCTCTGGACAAGGAAAGGGAGAGATGTATAAAACTGTTGAGGATAAAACTGGTTCTCCTGTCTCTAACTCCCCATCTGGTACTCTGAGAGGAGTTCCTTTCTTAGGTTGACCCCATATGATGATAGGATTCAAACACATCAAAGCAAACTGAAGATACATGCCGAGTGAGGAACTGACATGAAACTTTCACAGGCCACCATCAATTCCCAGTTCACTGAGAGCCTAGAGCCCTGTGAACTGAGAGCAGAGGCCAGGAGAGACCATCAAGCCAGATTCACCAAACCAGGGGGACAATGTATATTCTCTTGGTGTCTCACTGTAGTGTGTCAGTCAGTTAAGTCTCTCAGTCAGGTCCAACTCTTTGCGACCCATGGACTGCAGCACACTAGGCTTCCCTGTCCATTACCAACTCCTGGAGCGTGCTAAAATGCAAATGCAGTGATGGCATCCAACCACCTCATCCTCTGTCGTCCCCTTCTCCTCCTGCCTTCAGTCTTTCCCAGCATCAGGATCTTTTCTAATGAGTCAGCTCTTCGCATCAGGTTTGGTCCCTTAGAATTCGGGAGTTTAATGATACTAATTTTCAGTGCATCCTAACATATTTAGTGGTCCTAAAGGTAACTTTCTGAGAGTAAGAAATAGAAAGGCAGCTCCCAATTTCTGTTTTTCCTGACTGGTCATAGTTCAGTTCAGTTCAGTCACTTAGTCGTGTCTGACTCTTTTCGACCCCATGAATCGCAGCACACCAGGCCTCCCTGTCCATCATCATCTCCCGGAGTTCACTCAGACTCCTGTTCATCAAGTCGGTGATGCCGTCCAGACATTTCATTCTTGGTCGTCCCCTTCTTCTGCCCCAAATCTCTCCCAGCATCAGAGTGTTTTCCAGTGAGTCAGTTCTTCACATGAGGTGGCCAAAGTACTGGAGTTTCAGCTTTAGCATCATTCCTTCCAAAGAAATCTCAGGGCTGATCTTCAGAATGGACTGGTTGGATCTCCTTGCAGTCCAAGGGACTCTCAAGAATCTCCAACACCACAATTCAAAAGCATCAATTTTTTGGTGCTCAGCCTTCTTTACAGTCCAACTCTCACATCCATACATGACCACAGGAAAAACCATAGCCTTTACTAGACGGACCTTAGTTAGCAAAGTAATGTCTCTGTTTTTGAATATACTATCTAGGTTGGGCATAACTTTTCTTCCAAGGAGTAAACGTCTTTTAATTTCATGGCTGCAGTCACCATCTGTAGTGATTTTGGAGCCCCCAAAAATAAAGTCTGACACTGTTTCCACTGTTTCCCCATCATCTATTTCCCATGAAGTGATGGGACCAGATGCCATAATCTTCGTTTTCTGAATGTTGAGCTTTAAGCCAACTTTTTCACTCTCCTCTTTCACTTTCATCAAGAGGCTTTTTAGTTCGTCTTCACTTTCTGGCCATAAGGGTGGTGTCATCTGCATATCTGAGGTTATTGATACTTCTCCCAGAAATCTTGATTCCAGCTTGTGTTTATTCCAGTCCAGCGTTTCTCATGATGTCCTCTGCATAGAAGTTAAATAAGCAGGGTGACAATATACAGCCTTGACGTACTCCTTTTCCTATTTGGAACCAGTCTGTTGTTCCATGTCCAGTTCTAATTGTTGCCTCCTGACCTGCATACAGGTTTCTCAAGAGGCAGGTTAGGTGGTCTGGTATTCCCATCTCTTTCAGAATTTTCCACAGTTGATTGTGATCCACACAAATCAAAGGCTTTGGCATAGTCAATAAAGCAGAAATAGATGTTTTCCTGGAACTCTCTTGCCTTTTCCATGATCCAGCTGTCCAAATCACTTAAGCAGCCATGATAATTTGTCATGTAGAACACCAGAGAGCTCACCTCCAAACACTCAGAGTGAAAATGTTACTTTCTATCCAACTGCCAGCAGATGAGGGGCATTCAAGACTTTAAGAGAACAGGAAGAGAAACTTGTCACAGCCAATTTATGTTTGCCAATGTTCTTGACTGCTTTTCCTCCACAGTGGAGAGAAATGTATCTAGCCTCTTCTGATTGGAGCTCGATGAATAACCTATTATCCACCAAGGTAGAAAATCTGTTTCACGCAAAGGTTATCTGAGGATGCCTATATTTCTACATGTATGGTAGATAGAGGAGAATAGTGTACTTGGAGAATCCCATGGACAGAGGAGCCTGGTGAGCTACAGTCCATAGGGTCACAAAGAGTTGGACACAATTGAAGTGACTTACTACACACATACACACACACACACACACACAATAAAATTTGCTGTTTATCTGAAATTCAAATTCAGCTTAAGATGCTGTATTTTTACTTACAAAACATGACAATCCTAAATATGATATCACAGCTAGGAAACTGACTCTGATACAATGCTGAAAACTACAGATTCTATTCTGTTTTCACCATTTATAATATATATTCATTTGTATGTGAACACATAGCTTGTTGTTGTTGTTGTTTTTCAAATTTCAAAAACAAGAACCAAAAGAATCTGAGGACTTTGCAAAGCAGAACCCAGCACAGCTGAAACTAGTTTGCCATGGAACTAGTGACTCGCCCAACAGCCTGGCTGAATTAACAAGTTATGAGCAGCAGAAGTGGAAGAAATCAATGGATTTGGTTTTGCTCCCTTATAGAGGTCTCAATTAGCTCTCCACCTACCTGGGAAAGGTCTTCTGCTTAAATTTCCTTTGTTTTTATTGTCCCTAGACCATGATTTCCTGTGTGAATAGCCAGTTTCATGCTTTATAGCAAGAGAGCCAATTCCTTCTTTGGGGCTATAATTTGTATTCTGCAACTAGCGATTTAATAGTCAGTCTTTTGGGTGATTATCTTTATTTTCTTTGTGAACAGCAGTGCTAAAAATAAGAAAGAAAAGTGAGGTGGGAAAAACAAATCAAACCCCATACTGCCTGAGCCACGCTAATCAGGTGGCTTTCAGGACTACTGGCTGGATCCACACTGGGCATCAGCAGCCAAAACTACCAAATGAAGCCAGGAAATAACTTGTTCCATTTAGAGACTCACATCCCCACTTGTAGGACCTCTATCAGGCTATTTCAGCCTGTTGAAACACTTTCAATGAAAGTAGTATTGCTTGCCTTTCGAGAGTTAAAGAAAGGAGATTTTTATGAAAGATGTATCTGTGTGTGTACATGTTGGTAGCTCAACTGGTCCACCTCTTCATGACCTCATGGCTTGTAGCCGTCCAGGCTCTTGTCTCCATGGAATTCTCCAGGCAAGAATACTGGAGTTGGTAGCCATTCCCTTCTGCAGGGGATCTTCCCAACCCCAGGTCACCTGCGTTGTAAGAGATTCTTTACCATCTGAGCCACCAGGTAAACCATACATAGCTGGGGAGATGAGCTAAGCCTTCTCGGGAACCCATGCTTAGACCCTTCTCTTAAGTGAAGACTCTTTCTAGTTATTCCTCAGACTGTCAAAGTCAATGATGACATTTTCACAGGTACCATTAACAAATGAGGAAAATAAGAAGTCTGTAATTTGTTTTTCATAGATTTAAATATTTCAGCTTAAAGGAATATCCTTCATTATAAAATGTATTTTTCTGTTTGTAGGAATAAGATGTTCTATCTAGTATAAGATGATGATAATAATAATAAGAACTTTGCTGTTCTTGTTTGATAAATAAAAGAAAATGTTGACTAGATCTTTCAGTTGTAAGCACAATAGTTCTATGTAACAGGCTATCCCAAAACTCAGTGACAAGTAGAAATAAGCATTTGCTTCTTGGGCACCTGTCTGAAGGGCTTCCCTTATGGTTCAGCTGTTAAGAATCTTCCTGCAGTGTGGGATACTGGGATTTGATCTGGGTCAAGAAGACCCCCTCAAGAAGGAAATGGCAACCCACTCCAATATTTTTGCCTGGAGAATTCCATGGAGAGGAGCCGAGCAGGCTACAGTCCATGAAGTCACACAGAGTTGGACACGACTGAGCCACTAATATTTTCACTTTCATCTAAGATTGGCTGGGGCGGTCTGCTATGGGTGTCCTTCATTTTCCTGGGGCCACTGTGTTGTGTTGCAGCCTGCCAGAGCAGAGACCAGAACCTTCCCCATGACTCGAGGGTTTAGCAACTGCGTCTTTGTGATTATCCTAGTAAGCATGCCAAACAGACATACCTGGGGCCAGGCATGCTCTCTGCACCACTTCACTGCCCACCCCTGCGTCCGTCCCCATGGAAACAAAACAAAATGTTCCTAATCAACAGCAGAGCCTTAACTTTACTGCCTCTTTGTGGTATGCTGATCAAACTCCCCAGTATAGCTGTTTCCTATGATCTCATGTGACTTCTGGCGACAAAAGTGCGGGCTGAAAGGAGCCATTTTGTCTTCCTGCCATGGAGAGCAGGAGGGCCCCCTGACTCCCCACTTGCCAAATTATATATGTGTCTGTCTTTTCATTACATGCTGACACCCACTCCCCTCCACCCCGTTTCAGGTCTTTGTTACCCGCTGTGCTGCACGTGGCACTACTGGGCTATTGAGATGTGATCTTCCCATGACAATGGCATAGAAGCAAGAAAGCAAACCCAACCATACCTTTCACTAAAGGGAATCATGTGGTTGAGGCCCAAAACAAGGGAACACTCTGCTCTCCATGGGGCTAGTATTGTGGAAACAGAACCACACTACAGGGGAGGGGAGAGTTGTGCATTACGGTTCAGTCTGCCAGATGGTGGTTCTTATGTCAGCCTTCATTTTTTTCCTGATATTTGCTGACCTGGACATGGAACAAGGGATTGGTTCAAAATTGGGAAAAGAGTAAGACAAGGCTATATATTCTCACCCTGCTTATTCAACTTATATGCAAGAGTATATATCATGAAAAATGCTGGGTAGAATGAAACACAAGCTGAAGTCAAGATTGCCAGGAGAAATATCAATAACTCAGATATGCAGATTACACCACTCTTATGGCAGAAAGCAAAGAGGAATTTAAAAGCCTCTTGATGAAAGTGAAAGAGGAGAGTGGAAAAGCTGGCTTAAAACTCAACATTCAAAAAACTAAGATCATGGCACTCAGTCCCATCACTTCATGGCAGATAGATGGGGAAACAGTGGAAACTGTGACAGACTTTATTTTCTTAGGCTTCAAAATCACAGCAAATTGTGACTGCAGCCATGAAATTAAAAGATGCTTGCTCCTTGGAAGAAAAGTTATGACCAAACTAGAGAGCATATTAAAAAGCAGAGATATTACTTTGCCAATAAAGGTCAGTCTAGTCAAAGCTATGGTTTTTCCAGTGGTCATGTATGGATGCGAGAGTTGGGCCATAAGGAAAGCTGAGCATAGAAGAATTGATGCTTTTAAACTGTGGTGTTGGAGAAGACTTTTGGGAGTCCCTTGGACTGCAAGGAGATCAAACCATTCAATCCTAAAGGAAATCAATCCTGAATATTCATTGGAAGGACTGATGCTAAAGCTGAAACTCCCATACTTTGGCCACCTGATGCAAATAACTGACTCATTGGGAAAGACCCTGATGCTGGGAAAGATTGAAGCCAGGAGGAGAAGAGGGCAAGAGAGAATGAAATGGTTGGATGTATCACCTACTCAATGGACATGCATTTGAGCAAGCTCCAGGAGTTGGTGATGGACAGGGAAGTCTGGTGTGCTGCAGTCCACGGGGGTTGCAGAGAGTCAGACACAAATGAGCGACTGAACTGACTGACTGGTTGAGAAATACAACAGTGAGAACTCAGCTTCAAAGAGCATCTTTAATTGGGGTTGGGGGGGATCATTAAACAGCAGTTTAGAAAAACCAGAGGTTGGAAGTACATGATTAGAACTTAGCATGATCAAAGCTATCAGTCCTCTTTAGGCCCTGGTTATCCCAGCTCTCATTTTGTAAAATATACTAATCCAAGGCAATTTGCAATTATTTTACTGTGCCTGCCACATTTTTAAGACATCTTTGATTGAGTAGTTAGGTGTTTTGTTATGACTATTGGAAAGAAATGTACTAATCAGAATTCTGTGTGAGATCACAGATAACTGATTAATTCACCTTCTACAGCTTTCCCTGTGCACATGCAATGGATCCAATTTCCATCCTAGAGAGTTAATATCCTTTGTTCATTATTAATTCATCATCCAAACTGTCCCTTCATGACAGATTATACTCTAACAATAATGCCTATGCAGAGTCAGCTTTGCCAAGGAAATATTCAGTGCTTTTTTAACTTTAAAAAAATTCATGAACTTTTAAAATAGTGTTATTTTTCTCTTTAAAAATTTATGATTTTGTTAATAAAGAAAGAAATCCTAGAAGTCTATCACTATGGCCTCCAGTCAGAAAGTTTAATAAAAAAAAATCAAAAATGCCAAGAAATGGTTAGGGCATTTTGAAAATTATCTACTCAGTTGCACAATTTTCCTAGCAAAGTCAAGATATCTAGGAGAATCAGCTGAGACAAGGGCCTGAACATTGTTCCAGAACCCAACCCTGACTTGTGACTTATAGCTGCTTAAGTCTCTGCTCCTCTGGTTCTGTATTTACAAAGTAATTTATGGAGTGGGATTTACATATATGGAAATTAGTCCTGAATATTCATTGGAAGGACTGACGCTGAAGCTGAAACTCCAACATTTTGGCCACCTGATGTGAAGAATTGACTCATTGGAAAAGACCCTGATGCTGTGAAAGACTGAAGGCAGGAGAAGGGGACAACAGAGGATGAGATGGTTGGATGCCATCACCGACACTATGGACATGAGTTTGAGCAGGCTCCAGGAGTTGGTGATGAGCAGGGAAGCCTAGCATGCTGCAGTCCATGGGGTAATAAAGAGTCAGACATGGCTGAGCCACTGAACTGAACTGAACTAGGGGTGTGTTTCAGAGCTCTTTGGAGGGAAAATGTTACAAACCTAAAAATCATCTCACAGTCCAAAGGCAGGATGCTGCTAGAGCCTCAGCACAGAGGCAGGGAGGATAGTCTTTGTCTTAGCAGCGACCCCAAATATCCCAGTTTGCCTTCTCAAAAAAAAAAAAAAAGGCATTAAACACATGACCAGGCATTTATTTCCCATCTAGCATACTTCCCAGGCAGCTTCTTGGTAAAGAATCTGCCTGCCAATGCAAGAGGTACAGGTTATATCCCAGGGTTGGAAAGATCCTCTGAAGGAAATGGCAACCCATTCCAGTATTCTGGTCTGGAAAATCCCATGAACAGAGGAGCCTGGTAGGCTATAGTCCATGGGGTGGAGGAAGAGACAGACACGACTGAGAGACTCAACGGCAACGCTCTTGTGCAGTCACATAGCAGGAGACAATGGCTTCTTATTTTCCAAGCAGCTACCTTGGCCCACGGGTCTGTGAGAGAGCTCTGCACACCAGTGTCCAGGGATCGTGTCCCTTAAGAACAGGTCATCTGGACACGATAACATTCTCCACTTTCACCATGGCTCAGTTCTGAAAGAGTTTGCTCGGTGTGCATCAGGCAAAAGCACGTTTGCGGGCCGAGAGGGACACTAAGAGCGGAGGGGGCAGAGTGAGAGGGAAGGGGGCCTCCTGCCACTCTGGGGCTGTGAGTTCTGTTCTGTTGATCAACCACAGCCAGGTGAAGTCAGTTCCTCTCTCAGTAGACCTGGCATTTCACATAGGGCTTCCCTGGTAGCTCAGCTGGTACAGAATCCGCCTCCAATGCAGGAGACCTGGGTTCCATTCCTGGGTTAGAAAGATTCCTTGGAGGAGGGCATGGCAACCCATTCTGGTATTCTTGCCTAGAGAATCCCATGTATAGAGGAGCCTGGCGGGCTACAGTCCATGGGGTCACAAAGAGTCGGACATGACTGAGTACCTAAGCACATATACACATGGTGTAGCTCAGCACTCAGCTGAGCAACCTAGGGAAGCCTTAGCCCAGATGTCTCATCTCTGAGCAAAGCAAAAATGGCTCTTTCCCAAGAAAGACCGACAGCGGGAAACTGAAATTCTCTGGCCCATGAAAGGATGTAGAAAAGGAGAAGAAACCGTACCAAAATCTGAAAGCTGGGAAACAGATGGATGAATGGTGACGATGTAGAAGTCTTGAGAAAGCTGGAGAGGAGAAAGCAAAGAAGCCACAGGATTTACGGCATGAGCTCTGCAGAGCTCAGGAACTGGCAGCTCTGAGTATATCTAGAGTGTGGTGACTGTGAGGCTGACGCAAGTGGGCCAAGGTCTCTGCAAAAATCTGGAACCTCATATATTTCCCCCAAGTTTGGTTAGCCAGGCTAACCTGGGGCCCCTCCTGAATTCAGAAAAACCACCAGACATTTCTTCTCTGATAGTGTCAAACTAAGAGTCTCTGGACTTAGGGACACGCAGGCAATGGTATAGGTTGGTGTCCCCTAATAAAAACTTATGGGGGCTTAGGTGAAAAATTTGCATAGTCTATTTGGAAAACTTCCCTCAGCACTTTCCCTGCACTTTTCCTCCCCTTTTCTGAAAGCAAGCAGTATTGATAGCCTCCAGGCAAGATACTTGAAATGACTTCTGGAGAGAATCTGATTTCCTAAGTAAAGAAATTTTCAGATGCTAACATGGAGCACTGCTCAGTGACACAGATCACCAATCATCATACAAAAGTGAGGTCGCTCAGACACGTCTGATT
The DNA here is from genome assembly GCA_006408675.1 of Madoqua kirkii. Lineage (NCBI taxonomy): Eukaryota > Metazoa > Chordata > Mammalia > Artiodactyla > Bovidae > Madoqua > Madoqua kirkii. The sequence goes on along the minus strand of SJYC01018771.1, from coordinate 27,987 downwards.
CTGTGCAACCCCATGGACTATATAGCCTACCATGCTCTCCGTCCATGGGATTCTCCAAGCAAGAGTACTGGAGTGGGTTGCCATCTCCTTCTCCAGAGGATTTTCCTGACCCAGGGATCGAACCTGGGTTTCCCACATTGTAGGCAGACACTTTACCGTCTGAGCCACCAGAGAAGAGTCACCTGTGGCCTGCAGGCTCCTCCTGTCCATGGGATTTCCCAGGCAAGAATACTGGAGTGGGTTGCCATTTCCTTCTCCAGGGGATCTTCCTGACTCTGGGATCCAACCATGTCTCTTGCACTGGCAGGCAGCTTCTTTACCACTGAGCCACCTGGGAAGCCCACAACGTATATACAAGTAGGCAACGCTCCTCCACACACAGAGCCTCCAATCTTAAAATGTATGAGTACACAGTAGAGACTCACCATATGTTAGAGTAAAAACTTCTAATGGGAAAGGCAGAAGCCAAAGACAGTAAAAGTGTAAAGGCAATTTGAGAAAATGACATGCAGGCGGAACACTTGCAAACAGTTGTTTTTCCACCAACTGAAGGGGGAAAGGGTAGAATGTTTAGTAGATTATGCTGGAAAAAATCTACTTAGGGTTTTGAGAATTTGAACTTGAATCACTACTTAAGGCTACAAATAAAGGAGAATGCTAGAAGGATTAAAAGCCTAAAATTGAAAGGGGAAGTTATAATTTTAATATAATAGGAGACTATCTCCATGACCTAGAGGCATGAAAGGACCTTTGTAAACAAAATTCAGAAACATGTCCGACTCTTGGACGCTAAGGACTGTGGACTGTAGCCCACCGGGCTCCTCTGTCGATGGGATTTCCCAGGCAAAGATACTGGAGAAGGTTGCCATTTTCTTCTCCAAGAGCTCTTCTCAGCCCAGGGATCAAACCCACATTTCTTGTGTCTCCTGCATTGGCAGGTGGATTCTTTACCACTGCACTACCTGAAAATAAGAAAGCAACTCCATCAAATCAACAAGCAGCCGGCAGCGACTGCACACATTCTCTCACCTAGTCAGGAGCATCTCTGCGGCATGGGTACCTTTTCCCCCCGGTACTATCAATGTTTCCCTCTCAACGGTATCATTCCCATCAGCGTATGCACATCCTTTTGTTGATTATTCAGTTTTAAAAACACCCTTTCTTAACCCCACTTCAACTATATTTTTCTGTTCCTTTTCACAGAAGCAGCTCCCCAAATTGTTGTCCGGACTACTTGTTTCAATTCATTTCATTCTCAATTTTTTATCATGTAATATTTCATTAATGAAAATACATATAAGTTACAAAACATTAAAAACTGAACACCAGTGAAACCTCTACTTATTCCACTTGAAAACTGGGACGTCTCCAGCTTCACTGCATCAGCCTACGTGTTCTTCCCCTGTGCGTTCACTCTGCCCTTTCTCCCTCAAATGGAGAAGCCACTTCCTTAAATTTTGTGTGCATTATTTTATTTTACTTTATAAACTTTTATCATATATATCTGTATCCTTAAGCAAAACATACTAAAATCTGGAGGATATCATGTTTCCCTTAGTTGTCCCTCCATATTTTGACACATTCCAAATTTAACAGGTGCAGATGGAAACTCCTGACCTCGCACCTCCCACAGTCTTCGCAGTCTCACAGTATCATCCTTCCAGTGGCTTGGACAAAATTATTTTAGTCACTTCTGACTCCTCTCTTTCTCTTGTAGCACCTATCCAATCTATCAGTCAATTCTGTCGGTTCTACCTTCAAAACGCAGAAAGAACCCAACTGCTTCCCATCTCTACTCCTTTCACCCAGGTGCAAGCCACTGTCATCTTTCATCTTGATGAGAGAAAGGTCCACGTATCTGTATCCTTGCTTTTGCCCTTGCCCCCATCTCCACCCACAGTCTATTCACAGCATAGCAACCAGAGTGATTATCTGAAAATCCATGTCAGATCACATTACTCTTCAGCTGAACACTCTGAAGCAGCTTCTATGTCAGGCAGAGTGAGCATCTACCAGGCACGTCACGCTGCGGACAGCCCCCCAGACTTCACACTGCACCGTCCATTTCCTTTCCCACAATCTTCCTCAGGTCCACTCCCACCTACTTCCATCAGCAAGTCAGAATCCTCCTGTCCCAGGGCCTTTGTCCTCTATCTGGGATGAAGCTCTTTTCCGAGAATACCCCTCTTCCCAAATGGCAGACTCTCCCTCACCTCCTTTACTCCTTAAATATCATATAATCAGTGAGACTTTACCTAAGACCTACTTAAAATAGCATTTGAACCATTAGCACTTTTTATCCTGCTTTCCTGCTTTTTTTTCTCTACAACTCATCACATTCTGATAGGTATGATTTTTTTTGCTTGCTTGTTTACTCTCTAACTTTTCACTAAAATACAAGCTCCATGAAGGCAAGAGTTTCTGTCTGTATGGTTCAGTGCTCTGTCCCCAGCAATGCCTAGAACATACTACATCTCAATAAATATTTATTGAATGACTAAATGGATGGATAAATAAGTGAATGAATAAATGAACGCAAATGATTTTTCACTTACCTCACTTTCACCAGCTACAACTATCCTACTCCCAGCTCCACATCTTACCACCCACTACCTAGCCCTAATCACACTCCAGGCCAAAGCAAATTGGTAGTTAGCCCCCTACCCAGTGACTTCTAGATGGTAATTGCAGAGTCTCTCTTTTCCTCCTTTCAGAGCCACCAGAGGCATTCCCCACAGCTTTTGCCTATTTCTCCTTTAGCAATCCCAAAGGCTGTCAGAGCACTGAAAGCTTGGAAACGCATTCTTCCACAACTGAAGGTAGAATGCTATTTCTCTGGAAGTCATTACCTATTTGTCTTCCCCCACTGACATGAGCCCATTGTCCATTTTAAGGATATTAAAGCCTATAGCCTAACAGCCTGTGAGCAAAACATTCAGTTTTTCAGTTTTAAGAGGTGGCATATTTGGGTTTAAATTACACTTAGAAAAATAAAAAGTGATAGACCAGATTCCACTTACTCTACATCCTTCCTCTTTCTTGGAAAATCTTAGATCAGATCAGAGAAACCTAAATTACATGAACTTTACAAAATTAGCTGCCTCATGAATAAATGGATTTATTATTCAAGATGTTGGGGAGTATATGTTATTACTCAGTATCCTTGGAACAAAATATTTGAAATGTGAGATGAAATATTTTCAAGCTGCTTCACTAAATTAAGGCAGACCAAAAAGAACATCTGCACATTAACATAAAACATTCATCAGGAGGTCTGTCACAATTAGAGGAAAATGGCCAATTTTTTTTTCTAATAATTTCCATTAAATGTGTGGCTCGTGACCATTTTTACTCTACTGCATTCTGGAACTTACTTTACGTAATGGAAGCTATATCCAAAGAGCTCGTAAACTATTCACTACAAAGAAATAGGAACTTGCAGAAGTTTTCTTAATGATCAAGAAGATATGAATGACCACATAACCTAAAAATCAACTGGGTTCGTTTCATGTGTAGCTCAAGAACTGAAGTTCAATATTTATAGAACTCACGAACTTTTAACAAATGTAGCAAATGAGGAACAATGTTTTCAATTTTCAATTAAACTGTTCAATTCAAATTTTCAGGCTTATCTCTGAGTTCCCCTTATCTTCTCCCTCTGAGTCTGTTTCTGATGGACTGTTTCATCAAGGTCAAATCCCAAATGCTATTCACCTGCCTCAATATTTTCAATAAATGTTGGACCCTTAGGTTCTTAAAGGAAACACAACATACATTTTTCTAAGTTTACTTTAAAGAAAACTTGCAGGAGTTTCATGTAACACTAATTTTAGAACTAAGTAGGACTTCCCTAGTGGCTCAGACAGTAAAGTGTCTGCCTACAATGCGGAAGACCTGGGTTCAATCCCTGAGTCAGGAAGATCTTCTGGAGAAGGAAATGGCAACCCACTCCAGTATTCTTGCCTGGAAAATCCCACGGATGGAGGAGCCTGGTAGGCTACTACAGTCCATGGGGTCACAAAGAGTTGGACATGACTGAGCGAATTCACTCTCACTCTCAGTATGAAGGGGAATAACTTAGAATAATAGAATACTCAAGCTGGAAGAAACTTGAAATTTTCTAGTTAATCTTCTCCTTTCATAAGGAAACTAGGGATAAATTATTTTCCTGGAGTCCAGAAGCCAGTTCATTGCAGCACTGGAATTGGAATGGAAGTCCCTGCTAGTCAGCAGCCCTGGTTTTCATCACTATTTTTTGAAGTCACTGTCGCATGGTTTACCTATGTCTTTATCCCTGCATCCAGTCAGACACCAAATCCCAGGCTTTGACCTTAGAAATTTCTTCATTGTCTGGTCTCTCCTCTGCATTCACTTGTCCCTGTCTTGATCCAGCCTCTCGCTGTCTCTCGCCTGGACTGCTAGAAGGTCCTTCTGTCCAGCTGTTCTGGTACCCTCCAACAAGCTTGCATTGGCTTCCTGTTGTTTCTGAAATCAAACCCAAGCTCTTCACCCTCGGGTACAAAGTATTTTGTAATTGTTTGGAGCCCTATCTCCCCACATCCTAATCCCATCAGCTCTACTTTAGTCCCAGGGACTATTAGACATCACTTTCTTCTGCCCCAAATGATTTTTAATGTTCCTTATGACCTGGCAAGGGACTTCCCAGGTGGCACTAGGGGTAAAGAACCTGCCTGCCAATGAGACGGAGTTTCAAACCCTGGTTCAGGAAGATCTCCTGGAAGAGAGCATGGCAACCCACTCAAGTATTCTTGCTTGGGAAATCCCATGGACAAAGGAGTCTGGTGGGCTACAGTCCACGGGGTCGCAAAAGGGTCAAACACAACTGAGCGACTAAGCACGTAAACACGCACATTACCTGCCAATAAATCCTGTCTGTTTGATTATTGGGAAACTCCTAGTCATCCTTCAAAAGCAACTCAAACATCACCAAGTGTGGACCCACCTTGGTCCTTTAATCACCTCTGTAAGTCTGCAGTCAGCCTCCCCACATATAAACCCATCAGCCTCTTCCACAGTTTAGGCCTTGCCCTTGATTCCAAACTGGGCATACAGTCCATGGGGTCACAAAGAGTTGGACATGACTGAGCGAATTCACTCTCACTCTCAGTATGAAGGGGAATAACTTAGAATAATAGAATACTCAAGCTGGAAGAAACTTGAAATTTTCTAGTTAATCTTCTCCTTTCATAAGGAAACTAGGGATAAATTATTTTCCTGGAGTCCAGAAGCCAGTTCATTGCAGCACTGGAATTGGAATGGAAGTCCCTGCTAGTCAGCAGCCCTGGTTTTCATCACTATTTTTTGAAGTCACTGTCGCATGGTTTACCTATGTCTTTATCCCTGCATCCAGTCAGACACCAAATCCCAGGCTTTGACCTTAGAAATTTCTTCATTGTCTGGTCTCTCCTCTGCATTCACTTGTCCCTGTCTTGATCCAGCCTCTCGCTGTCTCTCGCCTGGACTGCTAGAAGGTCCTTCTGTCCAGCTGTTCTGGTACCCTCCAACAAGCTTGCATTGGCTTCCTGTTGTTTCTGAAATCAAACCCAAGCTCTTCACCCTCGGGTACAAAGTATTTTGTAATTGTTTGGAGCCCTATCTCCCCACATCCTAATCCCATCAGCTCTACTTTAGTCCCAGGGACTATTAGACATCACTTTCTTCTGCCCCAAATGATTTTTAATGTTCCTTATGACCTGGCAAGGGACTTCCCAGGTGGCACTAGGGGTAAAGAACCTGCCTGCCAATGAGACGGAGTTTCAAACCCTGGTTCAGGAAGATCTCCTGGAAGAGAGCATGGCAACCCACTCAAGTATTCTTGCTTGGGAAATCCCATGGACAAAGGAGTCTGGTGGGCTACAGTCCACGGGGTCGCAAAAGGGTCAAACACAACTGAGCGACTAAGCACGTAAACACGCACATTACCTGCCAATAAATCCTGTCTGTTTGATTATTGGGAAACTCCTAGTCATCCTTCAAAAGCAACTCAAACATCACCAAGTGTGGACCCACCTGGTCCTTTAATCACCTCTGTAAGTCTGCAGTCAGCCTCCCCACATATAAACCCATCAGCCTCTTCCACAGTTTAGGCCTTGCCCTTGATTCCAAACTGGGCCTTCCACTTCTCTCATCCTGATCATGCCCCTCTCCAACACTCGGACTTTTGATTTCCAGATTTTCACACCTGTCTTTTCTTTCTTTACATGTGGTGTTCTCGGTCATGTCCAACTTTTTGTGATCCCAGGAATTGCAGACCTCCAGGGTCCTCTGTCCATGGAATTTTCCAGGCAAGAATACTGTAGTGGGTTGCCATTTCCTTCTGCAGAGGATCCTCTTGACTCAGGGGTCGAACCCTCATCTCTTGCATCTCTTACATTATCAAGCAGGTTCTTTATCAGTTGAGCCACCAGACTCTCCAAAGATACATCTCTCCACAGACTAATGAATTAGATCTTATGACCCCTGCTCATTTTCCACCTCAGTCCAAGGTCTTAGGTGATCTACATCAGGATTTTGCCCCCAAAGGCAGCTCACAGCAGGCATGACCCAGTCCCCCAGGAGGACCAAACACTAGAAAGATTTACGTAGAAATCTTACACAGTGATATGGTGTAAGTAGTTTACATGTTTGACTGCCTCTTTAAATTGTGTATTACTTCAGGTGAGGAACTGTCTTTTTTCTTTAATTGCTGATGCCTAAATACGGCTAATAAAGAGTTGGCACTTAATAAATATATGCTGCTGATGCTGCTAAGTTGCTTCAGTCGTGTCTGGCTCTGTGCAACCCTAGAGATGGCAGCCCACCAGGCTCTGCCATCCCTGGGATTCTCCAGGTAAGAACACCGGAGTGGGTTGCCTTTTCCTTCTCCAGTGCATGAAAGTGAAAAGTGAAAGTGAAGTCGTTCAGTCCTGTCCCGCTCTGTGCAACCCCATCGACTGCAGCCTACCAGGCTCCTCCGTCCATGGGGTTTTCCAGGCAAGAACACTAGAGTGGGTTACCTTTTCCAAATAAATATATGAATGAACAATAAATATGGGATGATTCTTTTTAAATTAATTTTTGTTGATCTGTCAGGATTAGCTAGATTACGCTGTGATGATAAATCCCAGACCTTAGTGGCTTAAACTAGCAAGGATTTACTTGCATTTCTAATGTGGAGATAAGGGAGCACTGATCATCAGAGTCAGTCTAGAATGCAGATTAGTGAAGGTTTATCTCAAAAAGTAGTTCCATGACACCTGGGAAGTCTTGAGGCAATAACTAAAAGCACATCATTTCTACACAAATCCATTTGCTAGACCTAGTCACATGACTATCTGACTTCACAGAGACTGGGAAGGACAATCCTAACAAGCACCCAGAAGGACAAGTGCACTAGGCATCAATGGAGGTGGCAATATCCTCCATTCCTCTGCCCATGTGCTCAGTTCCTCTTCACCCCATATGCAGGGCACAGCCCCCTGCCATGGCCCTGTCCTTGCATTGCACAGTGGGTATATATGTGTTGGAGGAAAGGGTAAGCAATAACATATCTTTTCAGTTCACAGGTTTTGAATTCAAGAGGCAATACATCTGACCTAGTGTAAACAAGTGTTTACGACCCATGTGCATCAGCTTCCTGTGCTGTGCTGCTGAGTTCTGCCACGTGGTTGTGTCTGCCTCTGTGACCCCATGGACTGCAGCCTGCCAGGCTCCTCTGTCCACGGGATCCTCCAGGCAAGAATACTGGAGTGGGTTGCGTTTTCTACTCCAGGGGACCTTCCCAATCCAGGGCTGAAACCTGCAACTCTTGTGTCTCCTGCATTGGCAGGCAGATTCTTTACCACTGCGCCACCTGGGAAGCCTGTGTTAGTTTCCAGGGCTGACATAACAAATTGTCACAAACTACGTGGCTCAAAGCAACAGGTGTTTATTGTCTCACAGTTTTGGACAATAGGCCGTGAAGTGAAAGTGTCAGCAGAGTCCTGTTCTCTCTGAAACCTATAGGGGAAGACCTTTTTTTGCCTCTTCATAGCTGCTGGTGGTTTGCCAGTGATCCAGAATGTTCCTTGGCTTGCGCAGAGAGCACTTCTGTTGCTGCCTCTGTTTCATGTCATCCATCACATGACACTCTCCTCTTACATCTGCTTCTTCTCCTTTTCTTAAAGAGACACCAGTCATATTGGTTTCAGGTCCACCTTAATCCAGTGTGGTCTTATCTTAGTTTGATTCTATCTGTAAAGATCCTATTTCCAAGTAAGGTTATGTTCACAGGCACCAGAGGTTAGGGCTCCAATACATATTTTTGGGAGAACACAATTCAACCAATAACACCATTTACCTCTCCAAAACCCTCCTATAGACAGAGTTACCCATTTCCCAGAAGTCATGAATTTTTACCTCACTGCTATCACTGGTTGGTAATTTTATGCTGACTTTCTTGGGAAGGGCATTTATGTATTGTACATGGGGGAAAGACAGTGAACCAAATATTTTGATGTCTAGAATGGTGGAATATGGTAGACATTAGAGATCCTAGTATTTAAACAAAGATATTTCCAGTTATCTTCCAACCAAACAGTTGGATTATACTTCTCTGCTTCCATGAAACTAGCTGTGAAATTATGTAACTTTCTTTAAGCCAGTGAAATGTGGGCAGACTAGATATGTCTTATTTCCAGATACTAAAATTTAATGAGCCAAAGCACAATTTTTCACCTTTCTTTTTATCTTCCAGGTTGAAAGTAACTTTCCAGGTAGTGAAAATTTTGGAATGAAGGCCCTTGGTATAAAGGACAGCATGAAGTAAAAACTCCATCACACAGACCTGTAGTTAGTATGTATCATATCCTATGATACAGCAATTTATATTATATATACATATGTATTTCTATATACATACAAGAAAAATTCCTGTACCTATTCATCAGAGAAATGTATACAAATATTTTTAATAGAATTGTTGCAGCAAAAATAGGAGTCAATCTAAATACTTACCAATTGTAGGTTGAAATAAATAAATAGCTACATCCATAATCTGAATAATATATAAAAATGAAAATGAGTGAATTACAGCTATAAAAATCAACATAACATTTCAAAACATAATTTTAATCAGTCATAATAGAAGACATAGGTATGACTGCAATTCTATAATACAGTGAGAATTAATCAGTAGGAGTATAAAAATGTCTAATAACAGTGAAGAAAAACAAGGGAACAAAATTCAGCTAAATAACTACTTCTAACAGATACTGAATATAATGTGATTGGAGAAGGCACGCAGAGCTCCTAGGGTATGAAAAATCTTTTTCTGGCATGACTGTTGGGCACATGCTGTTCATTTTATTATTGGTCTTTAAGCTTTACTTTGTACTCTTTTTACAATCTGTATTTTACAACTATTGAAAAAGTAAATCTTGGACATACATATGAAGGACACAAGTTATAGAAATAATACCATTTTCCCCCTGTGATTCCTTTTTCTTTTTTAATTAATTTTTATTGGAGTATAGTTACTTTACAATATTCTGGTAATTTCTACTGTACAGCAAAGTGAATCAGCTATGTGTGTGAGTTAAGTTGCTTCAGCTGGTCCAGCTCTTTACAACCTTAGGAACTGCAGCTGGCCAGGCTCCTCTGTCCCTGGAATTCTCCAGGCAAGAGTGGGTTGCCATGCCCCCCTCCAGGGGCTCTTCCCATCCCAGGGATCAAACCCAGGTCTCCTATGTCTCCTGCATTGTCAGTGGGTTCTTTGCCACTAGTGCCACCTGGTAATCAACTATACATGTACTATGTGTACGTATATCCCCCATTTTTTAGTTTTGTTTCCCATTTAGGTCACCACATAGCACTGAGTTTTCTGAGCTATACAGAAGGTTCTCATTAGTTGGCTTCTCAGGAGGCCCTAGTGGTAAAAATCCACCTCCCAAAGCAGGTAGCCATTTAAGAGATGTGGGTTCCATCCCTGGGTCAGGAAGATCCTCTGGAGAAGGGCATGGCAATCATCTCCAGTATTCTTGCCTGGAGAACCCCATGGACAGAGAAGTTATCTGTCCCTTAGTTATCTATTTTATGCATAGTACCAATAGTGTATATATGTCAATCCAATCTCTCAGTTTATTCCATCCCCCCTTTCCCCCTTTGGTATCCATATCTTTGTTGTCTACATCTTTATGTCTATTTTCATTTCAGTTCAGTTCAGTTCAGTCACTCAGTCATGTCTGACTCTTTGCGACCCCATGAATCACAGCATGCCAGGCCTCCCTGTCTATCACCAACTCCCAGAGTTCACTCAGACTCACGTCCATAGCTCAGCCTTCTTCACAGTCCAACTCTCAAATCTATACATAACTACTGGAAAAACCATAGACGGTTTGCAATATACCGATTTTCTAAATTTCTTATATATGCGTTAATATATGATAACCATTTTTCTCTTTCTGACTTACTTCATTCTGTATGACAGCCTCTAGGTCCATCCATGGCTCTGCAAATGATCCAATTTCATTCCTTTTTATGCCTGACTAATATTCTACTGTATATATATATATATATGAACCATATCTTCTTTATCCATTCCTCTGTTGATGAACATTTAGATTACTTCCATGTCCTAGCTATTGTAAATATTGTTGCAGTGAAAATTTGGGCACAAATACCTTTTTGAATCATTGCTTTCTCTGGGTATATGCCCAGTAATGGGATTGCTGGGTCATATGTTAGTTCTATTTTTAGTTAAGGAACTTCCAAACTGTTCTCCATAGTGGCTGTATCAATTTACATTCCTGCCAACAGCGCAAGAGGGTTCCCTTTTCTTCACACTTTCTTCAGCATTTATTGTTTGTAGATTTTTTGATGTTGGCTATTCTGACCTGTGTGAGATAATACCTCATAGCAGTTTTGATTTGCATAAGTGTCTGGCCTTACATTCCTTAATCCATTTTGAGTTTATTTCTGTGTATGGTATCAGGGAGCATTCTAATTTCATTCTTTTACTGTAGCTGTCCAGTTTTCCCAGCACCCTTATTGAGGAGACTGTCTCTTCTCCACTATATATTCGTGACTCCTTTGTCATAGATTAGGTGACCATAGGTGCATGCGGATCTCTGGGCTTTCTATTCTGTCCCATTGATCTATACTTCTGGTTTTCTGCCAGTAACATACTGCCTTGATTACTGTAGTTTTCCAATGTAGTCTGAGCTCAGGGAGCCTGATTCCTCCAGCTCCTGTTTCCTGTCTTAAGATTGCTTTCACTATTCGAGGTCTTTTGTGTTTCCATACAAATTGTAAGATGTTCTATTCTAGTTCTGTGGAAAATGCCATTGGTAATTTGATAGAAATTCCATTTAACCTGTAGATTGTTTTGGATAGTATAGTCTTTTCCACAATATTGATTCTTTCAGTCCAAAAACATGGTACGTCTCTCCATCTGTTTGTCATCTTTGATTTCTTTCATCAGTATCTTACAGTTTTCTGTATACAGATATCTTGCCTCCTTAGGTAGATTTACTCCTAGGTATTTTATTCTTTTTTTTTTTTTCACAATAGTAAATGAAATTGTTCCTTATTTCTCTTTCTGATCTTTCATTGTGAGAGTATAGGAATGCAAGAGATTTTTGTGCATTAGTTTTGTAATATGCAACTTTACCATATTTATCAATTAGCTCTAGTGCTTTTCTAGTGGTATTTTTATGAATTCCTATGTATAGTATGTCATCTGCAAACATGATAGTTTTAACTCTTCTTTTCCAAACTGGATTCCTTTTATTTCTTTTTCTTCTCTGACTGCTGTGTCTAGGACTTCCAAGACTATGCTGACTAATAGTGGTGAGAGTGGACACCCTTCTCTTGTTCCTGATATTAGAGGCAATGATTTTAGTTTTTCACCATTGAGAATAATGCCTGCTGTGCCTTTGTCATATATGGCCTTTATTATGTTGAGGTGATTTCCCTCTATGCCCATTTTCTGGAGAGTTTTCATCATGAATTGTGTTCAGTTTCATCAAAAGTTTTTCTGCATCTATCGAAATGATTATGTGGTTTTTATTATTCAATTTGTTAATATAGTATATCACATTAATCAATTTGTGTACTTGCTGCCAAACATTCACAAAGCAGGATTTGACCTCATAAACTTGGTACCAGTTCTTAGAACTGGTCTTAAAGACCATCCTTTAGCCAGTCTGCTGTAAGCATTGTGAGATAGAATCTTTTTAACTCTCAGGGTGGAGAAGCATACACAGGGCAGATGTCTGGGAATTAAAAAGTTGTCATGAAATTTATCATCTGTGGCACTCTTATATATCAGTAAGAGGGATGAGTGATTAAAGGAAAAATTTACTCAGGCAACCAAGGCTTTTGAAAACATCATGATTTGTAATCTACATGCATATACTTCTGATTTTTCTAGCTTAGAACTTCTCTAGGAGCAGAAAGAGCCCCAGTGAATAGTTCTTTGCTTAAAAGAAATTAGTTGCTTTACCTCCATGTCCAAGTTTAATAACAAGCATTATAGGTTTCACTCTTTCATAAAATAACTTTAATTGAAATGAAAGAAAACCTGTAAAACTCAAATTTTGTTATTTTTAATGAAAACCTTAAAAGAAAAGTGGTGTTGACCCAAAGATTTTTGATAATTCAGTAATGAAGCAGTCATGACTTTTTACATATAGTTTAAGGGGAAAGTTTAGTTCTTCCCAAAGCAAATTTAGTGTGCAGAAATTCATCATTAAGTCAAACAAAGACAAATATCGTATGGTATGCTTTTATATGGAAGCTTAAAAAAATGGTCTGAATGAACCTATTTATGAAACAGAAACAGAATCACAGGTGTAGAAAACAAACTTATAGTTCCTGGGGGAAACAAGGGCAACAAAGGATGAATTGGGAGATTGGGATTGACATATACACAGTACTACATATAAAATAATAAGAACCTACTCTATAGCATAGGGAACTGTAATCAAAACTCTGTAATGGCTTGTATGAGAAAAGAATCTAAAAATATGTATAAGTGACTCACTTTCCTGTACATCTGAAAGTAACACAACATTGTAAATCAACTGAACGCCAATACAAACTAATTAAAACAAGAAAACAACTCGGCATCAACCTAAGAACGAAGCCTCAACTTGGTCACAGCTTTAGGATATGGAGTGCCAGACAATTTGGGGGCATAGAGCTCTGTTATATCTACCTAGCATCAGCACATTAGTTAATTCAAACAAAAAGACTGAAAATTAAAGTCAAATTGATTATTTTATTCCATGTAGATGATAACTAACTCACTATTCTTCATATTAACTAATGGCAGTTACGATATTCTGTTCTTAGATCAATAGATTTGCTGATGATCATGATGTACCAATGTACCTTCTTTTAGCCCCATTAGTATTTTTCCCAGTGAGGAAGACTTTTCTGACATTCAGCACCTGACAGATTGTTTTCTAGTTACCAATTCAGGACACAACACATCCTGCTTTAATCCCACTGTGTATCCAAATGGCCCATTCAGTTTATGTGCATCTCTCTTTTACTAAAAATTTAATTAATCCAGATGCTCAGGGTCTTTTAGCTAATTTAGTGTTCTGATTAACTCAGGATTAAACAAAGAATTTCTTTTTTTCCAAGCTATGATGTTAAAAACATTACTAAACTGTGTTATCTTGCATTCTTGCTTAAATACTAAGACTTATAAAAACACTGCCCTGAAAATAATCTTTCTTTTGGCATTCCAAAAAGAGAAAGTTCCAATTCGGGCTTCGGCAGGGTGACTCCTTTTCTGAAGACCTATTCTTGAGTAGGGGTGCTGTTCAGTGCTGAAAACTTGAATGCTGTTGATCAGTCCTGGGTGTTCACTGGAAGGACTGATGCTGAGGCTGAAACTCCAATACTTTGGCCACCTGATACAAAGAGCTGACTCATTTGAAAAGACCCTGATGGCGGGAAAGATTGAGGGCGGGAAAAGAAGGGGACAACAGAAGATGAGATGGTTGGATGGCATCACCGACTAAATGGACATGGGTTCAAGTGAACTCTGGGAATTGGTGATGGACAGGGAGGCCTGGGGTGCTGCGGTTCATGGAGTTGCAAAGAGTCGGACACAACTGAGCAACTGAACTGAACTGAACAGTCCAAGACTTTATTCAGTTTTAAATATATAACTCTAAAGTTTATTAATTCATTCTCCCCACTCCTTTCCCAGCATTACACCCTTGCCATCTTTTAGTTCTTGTCTCTTCTGGATCTATTTATGCAGCAACCTTGCCTAAAATACTGTTGATAAGGAAATGTCACGTCATCTCACGTCAGACAAATCTGGTCTTTTGAGTTTTTTCCCCTTTGCATCCTGTCCATAACATAGGCTTAAGTATGTCAAACAATGTATAAATGGGAGAGTGGAGTTTACTGAAGTTCATATAGAGACAGATCTAATTATTTTAAGTGAAGAATACAAAACTATGGAACAACAATTAGTCTGAAGGTAGGAGACTTAATTTCTTGTCCCAGCTACTTATTAGGTTTAGGATATTGCACAAGTTATTTAACATAAATCTTTAAGTTTCCTGATATAAAAACGAAGGGGTTTATGATTGCCTTGATGTTCCTTTTTGTCCCCCTCTTCTTTTTTGTGAATCCATGAACTATTTCAGTGTTCAATCAAATGGGAAAATAGATTGCTGGTTAAAACAAATTTCCAGGAATGATTTTAGTCTTTTCCAAACTAGTGTCTTATCTTAAACACATAACACATTAAAAAATTTATTCCTCTCTTACATCAACCAGTGGCATCTTGTCAACCAACCACTAGAGTCAGCAACTTCAAAAATCCTAGTGATCAGAGAGACAATTTTTCTAAAAAGTAAAAGTTAGATCATGTCATCCTTCATGTATAAAACATTCAATAAAGTTGACAGAAATGTAATTGGATTTGAACAGAGCCTAATTGGCAGATTTCACTGAGTGCTGATCTGAATGGTGAAAATCTGAAATCATGTATACTCCATCCATCTGGAAGAATCAATAGACAAATAGAAGATCCATTTTTAAGTTACTGAAAAGCAAAGCTCATTAAAAATTATTTTGGAGCATAAACATGAAGTTATTATTTTTCAGTTCAACCCATGAATTTAGAAAAATCACAAATCAGAAGATAAGAATAGCATTACATTCACTGGCTGGATAATAATGATTCAATGCCATAACCATTACATTCCTTAGAAAAATAATTTTCACCATCATTTTCATCTTCTATATTCTTGGATCAGAATGTGGTGACTTGTTATTAGTTAACTGGGATGATAAATGCTCCATCTAGACTATACAGACTATAATGGGTAAATGATAGGAAGCCCAAATGTTTGTTTTCTAGTTAGTATTTTGGATCCTTTTGGTTTAAATCCTCACATTTAATGACGTTTTGTGGGATAGTTACATTCACAGTGTCACACAGTGATTTGGTGGCCAGAATTCAACATTATACTCCTCCAAAGGGTGTTAACATTTCTCAAAAGAAGATTCCTGGTAATAAAATTTAACTCCAGTTCTCAGTCATACACATGAACACACACAGACA
Organism: Madoqua kirkii; assembly: GCA_006408675.1. Classification (NCBI taxonomy): domain Eukaryota; kingdom Metazoa; phylum Chordata; class Mammalia; order Artiodactyla; family Bovidae; genus Madoqua; species Madoqua kirkii. The sequence continues at coordinate 12,413 of SJYC01018771.1, read as the reverse complement.
CACACAATTGGTAGTGATGGTGGTTTAGCCGCTAAGTCATGTCCAACTCTAGTGACCCCATGAACTGTAGCCCACCAGTGTCCTCTGTCCATGGGACTTCCCAGGCAAGACTATTGGAGTGGATTGCTATTTCCTACTCCAAGGGATCTTCCTGTCCCATAGATCAAACCTGGGTCTTCTGAATTGCAGGTGGATTCTTTACCAACTGAACCAACAGGGGAGTTCCCCCCGCCCCCCACTCCCTGACACACACACACACAATTCATCACTCTTATATCCACCTTTCACATCTGCATAAAAATATCACTTAGTTCAACAAAAATGTTACTGGATAATGATTTCAAGTCATTCCACCAAACTGGAGCAAGGACAAAAAAATGCATGAAATATCTCTCAGGTTAACTTTCATTTATATTCAGCTTTCTTCTTTAGAATACTTCACATTGTTTCATTTTGTTTTGCAGTTTTCTTAAGGTATTTTAAATTGAAGAAGTTCAAATCTCCTTTTTCCATTAATAGATATTACTTCCATTATTTGTCTGCTTCTTTCTTCATTCTCAAATATGATCTTTTATATGAAAGTGGGTCACAGAAAATTGTTAATGTCAAGTCATTCAGATCCATTAATCCACCTTTCAGGGCTGAAGAAGCAATATGTGACGTTACCAGGAAACAATTTCAGGTAGACTACACTGCTATTTCTTGTGTTCTTCCCTAAGGAAATATCTTTGTTAGAAGAAAATGGGGAATTTTAAATATTGCATTTGTTTTCAATGACTTAAAATTCTTCAAATTTTAAGCTCAAAGGATTAAGCAAAAATAAAAGCTCATTATATTACATGTTATCTGATGAACAATTTTACAAACTACTTTTTAAAAACTTTTCACACCCAGAGCAATGTGAGGAAGCACAAAGAATACTGAGCTCAGAGTCAGAATATCTAGGTTTGATACTTGATATACCATCAACAAGCTATGGTGGGTGCATAGTTATTGGCTGTACTCTCCTATTTGCAAGAAAGATCTTTTAGCTTCCATATGCTTCCCTGGTAGCTCAGCTTGTAAAGAATCCACCTGCAAGGCAGGAGACTCTGATTCAATTCCCTGGTTGGGAAGATGTACTTAGACAAGGGCTAGGCTACCCACTCCAGTATTCTTGGGCTTCTCTGGGGGCTCAGTTGGTAAAGAATCCACCTGCAATGTGGGAGACCTAAGTTTAATCCCTGGGTTGGGAAGATCTCATGAAGAAGGGAACAGCTACCTGCTTCCATATGATTCTATGACATTTCTAAAATTCTCACCACTTCATTCAATCCTTACACATGTACTAAATTCAGAGTTTGTGCCAGGGCCTGTCCCAGGGGCTGGAGAGATCAGAGATGACAAGGTACAGCCTTGAACGCTCAAGAGCCTGATGGAGTAGAACAGGAGATGCGTCAATATGAGTATACTCTGGGGTACGGCTGCATCGGCCTAGTATTTTCACCACATCCAGCTCCTATCATTCTCCTCACCTTGCTATACACATATGTACCTTCACACACACATATACCCACTCAAGCAGTTTCCCCATTACAAAAATATAGCTTTTAATCCAATTCAGTGAGTCAACATCCATAGTACTCTAATTTGCATGGTTAAAATGTATCTTTTTGAATGACTGAATTCTTCAGTATGTCCTGGTTGTTAGAAATGTGAATGGGTGACTGAAATTTTTCTAGCATGCCTATAGAAAAGAAAGTAATTTCAAAATTATGTCCAAGTCTATGTTAAAAAAGAGAGATACTCCTGTTGTGACCACTTCTGGAAGAACATAACCATCTTGCACTAAATATTCCTTCTGTTAATTTCTCATATTATCTGAAACTCAAATGTCAAGTATTTACTGCATTGATTTAAAGTGCTTCTTGTTATTCAGGTGCTATGTCATGTCCAGCTTTTTGCAACTCCATGTACTGCAGCACGTCATGCTTTCTGGTCCTTCACCATCTCCTGGAGTTTGCTCAAACAAACTCTTGTCCATTGAGTCAGTGATGTCATCCAACCATCTCATCCTTTCATTTCCTTCCTCTCCTGGCTTCAAGCTTCCCCAGCATCAGGGTCTTTTCCAATGAGTCAGCTCTTCGCATCAGGTAGTCAAAGTACTGGAGCTGCAGCTTCAGCATCAGTCCTTTCTTAGCTTCTGTTAAAAGGTGATCTCCCTGATGTAGATTATATGCTGTGTCTTTTCCAGCCATGTTGCTTGGTGAGAGTTAGCTTCTCTGTTTCTATTTTATAGTGAATTGAGAGTAAAATACAGGTTAAAATTTCTAAACTGTTCTGGTATGAGTGAGAACTGTGAGTACTGACCTTGGCAGAGGTTTTGGCACGGGGCTGAACTTAGGACTCCACTAGGCAGAGGGCTGTGGAGAACGCACCCAAGAGAGAATCGGAGTTGGTATCTAGAAGCAAAGTTATAGCAAGACTCAAGAATAAGAATAAGAAGCATTAATTCAAAACGACTGGAAAGGGAAACAGAAGCCATGAAACTAGACAAAGGGAGTCTAAAGAAACCGTAACACAAATTATGCTTAGAAAAGAGGTTGAGTGTGGCATTTTAGAATTTTCTAAGATACCAGAATATAAAGCCACAGGAAACTTTTGTACTTCCCAAGCCAGGGATTGAACTCAGGTCTCCTGGATTGCAGGCAGATTCTTTACCAGCTGAACCACCAGGGAAGCCCAAGAATACTAGAGTGAATAACCTATCCCTTCTCTAGTGGATCTTCCCGACCCAGGAATCAAAACAGGGTCTCCTGCATTGCAGGCGGATTCATTCCCAGCTGAGCTACCAGGGAATCCTGTAGAATGCCATAAGGAGGTCCAGATCCAGAAAGGAATGTGGCATCAGAGAAACAAATTAAAATCAAAGAAGGGAAGAGAAACTGACCAAAGTTTAAGGTAGTGTCTTGAAAATGAGTTAGAAATGTTTTAATGACTTTGAACTCCCCTGAAGAAGATGGAAAGGAAGAAATATATCAGCAAAGTCTTGCTTTTAGCCAACAGCTGGTTTAGTCCAAAATTACATTACTTCATGTTACGTATGGCTACAACTCCAATTTCTGCCAGAAGAGATAGTTAACCCAAAATATCCCCTTTTCAGGGATTTAACTGTAAAATTTGATAAAGTGAATGCAGAGTATTACTGAAAAATCTTTTGCTCAACTGATTAAAAAAAAACAGAGAGGAGACATGGGCACCCCTTTATGTCAGGAAAAAATGGTGGTGCCTCAGTTCCACAGGCAAATCTGGCAAAGGCTGTGTGTTTTGAAATTTGGTGCCAAGAGCCAGTGTGTTATCTGTAAACATTGATCTTGTTCTCTGGAAGGCCTAGCAGTTATCTTCAATTTGGTCACTTCTCTTTCATCAAAACATTTCAGTTTCCTTATCTCCAAAATAATCCAATATGGCTATTTTCTATTTTGGAGGAAGGAAGAGGAAAGATGACTTATCTTTATAAATGTGCTTCCAAAAGGGCCTGGGCCAGTTCACACTTTTGACACATAGCACAAAGGCACAATAGAACAATTAGACAGAGCAAAAAGGAATCCATGAAAGAGAAAGAGTTGGTGTTAGTAAATGACAGCTGAATACATTTCTACACTTGGGAAATTATTATGGATCTAACATTTCTAGCTAGTAAGGCAAGAGAGAGGAAGCGAATAAGATGGTGGAGGAGTAGGTGGACACGGAGTACATCTCTCTCCACGGATACATCAGTTATACACCTTCAGACACAGAAGTGCATGCAGAACACCAGCTGAGAGCGGACAGGAGTGCTGACCAGGGGCAAAGAATATATAGAACCACGCAAAACTCAGTAGGACAAAGGAGCTAGGGGAAAAAACAGGAGTGTTAGTAGGACTGGACCTGCCCTCGGCTGGTGGGGAAACTGAAGAAAGGCGAGAGGGAAATAGGTTGTGTTTATCTGCTTTGATTTTATAACATCACACAGTTCGTAAATTTCAGAAATGCAATTATTCAGAGTTTCCCTGGTGGCTCAGTGATAAAGAATTGGCCTGCCAATGCAGGAGATACAGGTTCAATCCCTGGATCAGGAAGATCCCACTAAGCCCGTGGGCCGCAGCTACTGAAATGTGTGCACCGAGAGCCTGTGCTCCATGAGAAACCACCGCAATGAGGAGCTTGAGTACCACAGCTAGTGAGTAGCCCATGCAGCAACAGAGACCCAACACAGCCAAAAATAAAGAGATAAATTTGATTTTTCAAATGCAATTATTCTTGAGACAACAGAGATCCCTTCAGAAAACAGCGCTTCCCTCCATCTAAGTTACTTGATACGAAGACCGCAGATTCTTCGAATCACTTCTGCAGTGAGAACTAAGGCAGGGGTGCGCCCGGCTGTAGCTCTCTTTCACTCACTGACTCAGCAGAGCCAGATCTCCCAGGGAAGGGGGAAGAAAAGCCAGTTTTCGCCAGAGGACCTGTGACCCAGGTCAGCCAAACCAAAAAGAGAAGAGAACGATGAGCAGAGCCTCAACAGAGGAGAAACATCAAAAAACACAAGCAAGGCTTCTTCGATTTTTTTTCCCAACTCTATTAACAAAGTACTGACAACCAAGTGAGTCACGGAAAGGCAGCTTCTCTACCTGTTGACTTGCGGTTGTCCTTCGGTCTCTCAGTCGTGTCCGACTCTTTACAACTACATCGACTGCAGCACGCTAGTCTTCCCTGTCCTCAGTATCTCCCAGAACTTGCTCAAACTCGTGTCCATTGAGTCGATGATGCTATCCAACATCTCATCCTTTGTCTCTCCCTTCTTCTGCTGCCTTCAATCTTTCCCAGCATCAGGATCTTTTCCATTGAGTGGGCTCTTCCCATCAAGATGGCTAAAATATAGGAGCTTCAGCATTAGTCCTTCCAATGAATATTCAGGGTTGACTTCCTTGAGGATTGACTAGTTTGATCTCCTTGTTGTCCAAAGGATTCTCAAGAGTCTTCTCCAACACAACAATTTGAAAACATCAATTCTTTGGTGCTCAGCCTTCTTTATCGTCCAGCTCTCACATATTACATGAATACTGGAGAATAGCTTTGACTATATGGGCCTTTGTCTTAATACTAAAAGCAATAAATTCCTCTTGGGATGCCCACCCCAGATTTCCTTTCTATGGGGGCAGCCCCTTAGCTATCTACCTCTAATAGCTTCTTCTATCTCCCCTAGTCTGAAGCAGACACAGCTGGTTACTCATATTCCCTTTCTTGTGAATCTGAAACTTAGAATGAGGAATCATCAAGCTGGAAATTGTGCTTTGGGGGACAAAGAGGCCTGTGAACTTTTACTCCTGAATACGCAGAAGCTCTCACAGGATCATCTCTTCCCTGGATTCAGCTTGATTATCTTTTTCTTGGATTGTGTGGGCTGCACAAGTCTTCCAAATTTTCCTTTTTTTCCTCCCTCTTTTTCCTTTACTTGGCCAGAATTGATTTCTATTTCTTAACTTATAATACACATGAGTCCCTGCATAGGATTCTTACAATAACACTAAAAGATAACAAGAGGGGAAAAAATTAACCTTGATTATCAGTAGAAATATAATCATACACAATGAAATTAGAAAGGGAGAACAAGAATGGGGGGTGGGTGGTATATGGAATTATTAATATGTATTTGGAGCATTATCATGGCTCCAAATGAAAACAAGAGTTGTCACAAGTCTAGTTATCTAGAAGAAAATGCTGAGAAAGAGTTTGGGTGCAAGATGTTCACAAGGAACCAACACCTGCAAATGGAACAGAGAAGAAAATTGAACTGTGGTGCCCATCCAGAAACTCCTTACAGTCAGGAGTCCTGGAACCAGATGCTGAGCCAGCCCCTGGGATGAGCAGACACCTGGAGGCCACCTTCTTATCACCCCCCACAGCAAGTCGTACCGTAAAGGGAGACGTGAGCAGCACATCTCTGTGTCTATCAGAGTCCACCCTTGGTGCCATTTGGATCCACTTCTCCATATACAATCAGGGAGCATTTCCTCCCAGTTTCCAGTGGGAAACTTAGAAGAGGAGGGTTAGTTGGTGGGAAGAATTACCTCTCCTCTCCTGCAGTCAATCTCAGGCTGCAATTGATACTCATCGCCTCCCTCCTTCACCAGCTATTTGAGATTACCATCAGCATTAGCTTCATCTCTGCTGGCTTTACATAGCAGTTGTTGAAGGCGGAAGCCCATCGTGCAGAGCTGAGTGCAGAGGCTGCGAGCCACTGTCACCACACACACAGCTGCTGCTGCTTCACCCTGGGCATCCTGCTGCAGCTTCCCTGGGCAGTGACCACACCCCACCGAGATAAAGATGCAAGGCAGAAACAGTGGCTATGTTTGGAAGCTTCAGCCCCTCCACTTGAAATGGTTGTTCTCCAAGACTTGGCTTAGTTCTTTCTGAGTATAGGACTTGCCGGGGAAGGAGCAGATGCTTTATATTTACTGATAAAACAGAAACTGTGGGAGATAGTCATCTTAGGGAAATTTTACTCCCAGAAGCTTGGCAACATGGATTGTTAACCTCTGTGACTTTCATCCTACTTTCTCTCTCTAAAATAATAATCAAAAAAATAAAATAATCTCATTGTTGAAAAAAAAAAGAATTCTCAGGCTGAGATTGTGGGCATTGTTGTGTCTGCCCACTTATAGTCACAATTATAGAAGAGAGTACCAAGAAGGACCCAAGTGGATCATCTGGGTTCAATACATAGTCCTCCTTCTCCCCATTATACAACAGCAGGTTTAACTTCTCTGGACTCAGGGTCAAGGCAATAACACCTCTTCTTTCCTGCCCATGACACAAGTTGCCTAGACCACTCAGGTGTGGCCATACTTTATAATTCAATAGGAATCTCGCTGTGGCCCTCAGCAAAGGTATGCCCAAAGGGGACCTCTCACCCTGTAGGCTGCAGAGTTACAAGGATAGAAAGGACAAGTTGTCCAGTGAATTTCTGGGAGTGATATAACTCTCATTCCAAACAACTACTGAAACTATTGTAACCAGCCCAAAAGCAGTGGGGGCCATTCACTGGGCACGTGTTAGGAACCAGGCTCTGTGCGTGAGTGATTTCACTTGATTCTCACACAGTCCAGTGAAGTGATTACCCTCATAATCTCTATGCTGCACTTGAGGAGAAGGAGGCTTACAAAAGGGAAATTGCTGGCTCAGGGTCATGCAGCTAATAAAGGTAGAGCTAGAATACCTTCACTCTAATTATTTTGTAGCATCACATGAAATAATTAAAATCTAGCTACAAAGCCAAAGATAAATGAGCAAACTCATGTTAATATAAGAAATAACTTTGTCATGCTTTGTATTTGCTTGCTGATTGATAAGTGAAGAACTAGCGTAGCTTTATCATTTTTATTATCAGTTAATTACTCTTCATATGTTCACGTTTCAGAATGGCCCTGAATCTTTTCCTATTATCAATATTCAATTAGAAACTATGCCCCAGTTTCTATCCTTCAATAAATCCTGAAGTGGTGTCTGTTAAATATATGTATGTGTAAGAGAATAAGACAACCCCTTATTCTAAAAATATATTGAAGCAGGAGAAAGAGGCTGCACATTAATTTTTTTTTTCTAAAGAAGCCAAAATGGCATCTCTCTCAGCTCATTAACTCTAGAAACATTCCTATGAGGATGGCTACCAAGGAGCTTTCTTATTTCAGAATGAATGAGACCTAAGTATATGGAAAAAACAGAACTCAAACCTTTAGGAAGAGCCATTTTATTAGCAACTAAGTGTGTCTGCTATGAAGGAGCTAAAATCAGATCTTAATTCAGAGCTGTACTCAGGAGATGATGTCTCCCTTTGGGGAGCATGAACGAAAGGGCACTAGGAAGTATTTTTAGAGATGACTTGTTTTGAATCCAGAAAGAATAATTTTTAGATACATGGGTATTTATTATATTATTATTCCTACTTTCCTGTATTTTTTTTCAAACTTTTAAAACAAAAGAGTTTTTTAGAGAAACCCAGAAAGAAAGAAAAAGGGATGAAGGAAGGAGAAAGAAAAGTAAAGAAAAAGAATTCACCTTCCTACACGCAGATTCTCTTGTTCAGAAGCAATTTATAAAAATAGTCATCCCCAGCTTTTCTTTCTGTTCTACCTACCAAATTTTAAAACAACTATGAAGAGCAACATCTTCACCAACCACAGAGTAATAAACATTAAGAAAATCTTGAACTTTAAGAATACTTTGACCTGACAGTCTTATTCTTCAAGAACAATAAAATAAGAACAATGAAATGACTGACAACAAGCAGTGGGAAACACTGTGCACTGGGACAGTATGTGAACCTTCACTGGCACCAAAATTATCTCTATTGAATCTGCCACTCTATCATTTATGCGTGGTGTGGGTTGGGCAGGTCATTCAACCTATCAGCACCTTACCTTTCTTATCTGCATTATCAGGATAAGAAAATTTAGCTCCTAGCATTCCTTAGGACTAAATGAGATGACTTAGATGCCTGGTGTAAGGCAGCAGCCATTAGTAAAGCTTCCTGCCCACTCATCTTTCACAACCAAACCAGTTCAAGAGAGAAGCTTTGTCTGAGCTGAGCTCTTCAGGTGATTTTCAGGTGCAGCATTTTCCACGTAAGCCCTTTCTGCAAATGAGCTAAGATGAGTTTATTCCACCAGTGTGATGACCAGTTTTATGGTCGGAACCAAGGAGTCTCTCTTCCTTAAGGGTGGCCTGTATACACTGTCTCCTGACTCCCTGCCAAGCCTCTAACTTGCTTGGCTCTGGGCCTGTTTGTTTTCTCTGATCTGATGGTCCCTGAAGCAACTCTGAAGACAGGAACACAAAGGGTGGGCTAAGGAGGGGTGAAAAGACTAGTGATCTCTTCAAGAAAATTAGAGATACCAAGGGAACATTTCATGCAAAGATGGGCTCGATAAAGAATAGAAATGGTCTGGACCTAACAGAAGCAGAAGATATGAAGAAGGGGTGGCAAGAATACATGGAAGAACTGTACAAAAAAGATCTTCACAACCCAGATAATCATGATGATGTGATCACTCATCTAGATCCAGACATCTTGGAATGTGAAGTCAAGTGGGCCTTAGAAAGCATCACTACGAACAAAGTTAGTGGAAGTGATGAAATTCCAGTGGAGCTGTTTCAAATCCTGAAAGATGATGCTGTGAAAGTGCTGCATTCAATATGCCAGCAAATTTGGAAAACTCAGCAGTGGCCACAGGACTGGAAAAGATTAGTTTTCATTCAATCCCAAAGAAAGGCAATGTCAAAGAATGCTCAAACTACTGCACAACTGCACTCATCTCACATGCTAATAAAGTAATGCTCAAAATTCTCCAAGCCAGGCTTCAGCAATACGTGAACCGTGAACTCTCTGATGTTCAAGCTGGTTTTAGAAAAGGCAGAGGAACCAGAGATCAAATTGCCAACATCTGCTGGGTCATGGAAATAGCAAGAGAGTTCCAGAAAAACATCTATTTCTGCTTTATTGACTATGCCAAAGCCTTTGATTGTGTGGATCACATTACTGTGGAAAATTCTGAAAGAGATGGGAATACCAAACCACCTAACTGGCCTCTTGAGAAAGCTGTATGCAGGTCAGGAAGCAACAGTTAGAACTGGACATGGAACAACAGACTGGTTCCAAATAGGAAAAGGAGTAGGTCAACACTGTATACTGTCACCCTACTTATTTAACTTCTATGCAGAGTACATCATGAGAAATGCTGGACTGGAAGAAACACAAGCTGGAATCAAGATTGCCGGGAGAAATATCAATAACCTCAGATATGCAGATGACACGACCCTTATAGCAGAAAGTGAAGAACTAAAGAGCCTCTTGATGAAAGTGAAAGAGGAGAGTGAAAAAGTTGGTTTAAAGCTCAACATTCAGAAAACAAAGATCACGGCATCTGGTCCCATCACTACATGGAAAATAGATGGGGAAAGAGTGGAAACAGTGTCAGACTTCATTTTTTTTGGACGCAAAATCACTGCAGATGGTGACTGCAGCCATGAAATTAAAAGACGCTTACTCCTTGGAAGAAAAGTTATGCCCAACCTAGATAGTATATTCAAAAGCAGAGACATTACTTTGCCAACTAAGGTCCGTCTAGCCAAGGCTATGGTTTTTCCTGTGGTCATGTGTGAATGTGAGAGTTGGACTGTGAAGAAGGCTGAGCACCAAAAAATTGATGCTTTTAAATGTGGTGTTGGAGAAGACTCTTGAGAGTCCCTTGGACTGCAAGGAGATCCAACCAGTCCATTCTGAAGGAGACCAGTCCTGGGATTTCTTTGGAAGGAATGATGCTAAAGCTGAAACTCCAGTACTTTGGCTACCTCATGCGAAGAGTTGACTCATTGGAAAAGACTCTGATGCAGGGAAGGATTAGGGGCAGGAAGAGAAGGGGACGACCAAGGATGAGATGGCTGGATGGCATCACTGACTCGATGAACGTGAGTCTGAGTGAACTCCGAGAGATGGTGATGGACAGGGAGGCCTGGCGTGCTGGGATTCATGGGGTCGCAAAGAGTCGGACATGACTGAGTGACTGAACTGAACCAAAGGAGGGGTGAGCAGGCACAGGGACTGGGAGAGGAGAGGTCGGATTCAGAGAAAACAAAAAAGGCAAGGAAGCAATCTTCCAAGGTGATTAGAGGCAGCCTTCCCTAGGGTGTAACTCAACACAAAGTTGATTTTCCTTCTGACAGCAGTTTTCACATCCTGCAAGGTTTGCCATGAGCAGAACTGGAGAGAATAAGCCCCGCTACCTGAAAGGAGAGAAGAAAGACAAATTTTATGTATGCTCAGAAGTCTCAGAAATACTCCTGGAGAAAAGGATAAAAGCTTTAAACATGACTGTTTGACCCACTGGGTTGTGCACAGCTCTACTTTCCATGAAAAGGAGAAAAGCTACTCTGTCTAAAGCAGACCCCTTTCCTGGGGCTTCCTTGGTGGTGCAGTAGTTAAGACTCCATGCTGCTTCCACTGCAGGGGGTGAGGGGGGTAGGCACTGGTTTGATCCTGATGGAGAACTCAGATTCCACATGCCTGGAGGCAAGGCTAAAAAAAAAAAATTAGATGCATCTCAAAGAGTTCTAGGGCTCCAGTCTCTCCTACCTGCCCAGCAAGTTGAGCGCAAGAGGCTCCAAGTGGCAGCCAAATCCTTTTCGAATCTGACTCCAATTTCATATTTTCAATTTGGTCTCCCATCAAGATCCTCTTTCCGACACCAAACTGGGACATTTTACTTACCTCTAAAATACCTGTAAATAAAATCTACCTCTAAAGTCCCTTGAACTGCAAGGAGATCCAACCAGTCTATCGTATAGGAAATCGGTCCTGAATATTCATTGGAAGGACTGATGCTGATGCTGAAACTCCAATACTTTGGTGACCTGATTCGAAGAACTGACTTATTGGAAAAGACTCTGATACTGGGAAAGATTGAAGGCGGGAAGAGAAGGGGACAACAGAGGATGAGATGGTTGAATGGCATTACTGACTCTGTGGACATGAATCTGAGTAAACTTTGGCAGTTGGTGATGGACAGGGAGGCACTGCGTGCTGCAGTCCATGGGGTCACAAAGAGTCAGACACGACTGAGCAACTTAACTGAACTGAACTGAAAATACCTGTGATTTTCTTTCATAGACATTACACATTCCTTGTGCAATGATTTGTTTGTTTAAAAAGTATTTAACCAAATGCTGATCAAGCATATTTCTTTTCCTACATTTATTCAGGGATTCCCAGTAGGCTCAGTGGTAAAGAATCCACCTGCGAATGCAGAAGATGTGGGTTTGACTCCTGGGTCAGACAGATCCCCTGGAGGAAGGTATGGCGACCCACTCCAATATTCTTGCCTAGAGAATCCCATAAACAGAGGAGCCTAGTGGTCTACAGTTCATGGGGTCACAAAGAGTTGAACATAACTGAGAGATTAACTCTTTCAATTTTCAAGGCATTTATTCTACAGAGGTCCTTTTCTTCACCCCAAATGAAAATTCAGTTCAGTTCAATTGCTCAGTTGTGTTCTACTCTTTGCGACCCCATGAATCACAGCACGCCAGGCCTCCCTGTCCATCACCAACTCCCGGAGTTCACTCAGACTCATGTCCATCCAGTCACTGATGCCATCCAGCCATCTCATCCTCGGTCGTCCCGTTCTCCTCCTGCCCCCAGTCCCTCCCAGCATCATTCCTTCCAATGAAATCCCAGAGTTGATCTCGTTCAGAATGGACTGGTTGGATATCCTTGCAATCCAAGGGACTCTCAAGAGTCTTCTCCAACATCACAGTTCAAAAGCATCAATTCTTCGGCCCTCAGCCTTCTTCACAGTCCAACTCTCACATCCATACATGACCACAGGGAAAACCAT